>JAJIBD010005953.1:0-141285 GCA_021461705.1 Cryptotis parvus
CTTCTGTTTTCTTTGTGACAGTGCTTGAATAAAATGTGTAACACTGAAAATTGCACAATGAAAATGTAGTCATCTCAGATAAATTGCACAATTAACAAGAAACTGAAATTTGCTTTGTCTAGTGTATATAAAGAACTTTTTAGTTTCTATGTAAAAATGATGTAGTTTCTGACCAAACTTTCAGTATATGCTTTAAACTCAGGTATTAAAGTATTGAATGATATTTAAGTATTTTTTGTCCTATAAATAGGGGTAACATGGTACTATGTTATAATTTTTATTAATTAGTTTTGATCATATATATTTAATAGTGTCCAAAGTATTTGGATTTACTAGAGATGAGTAAGACATGGCACTTGTCCATAATGGTGCATACTTGAGGGAACAAAAGATGAAATATTTTATATTAAGCACGCTAGGATTTAACTTGCTGAGAAGTCTGGTATAGGCCGCTGCAGAAAACTTAGGCCTAGGACAAGTGGACTTGCCTTCTGAAGCAAGAAGTCTTCTTCAGATTCTAGCTTCTTTTTAGGTTGGACAAAGATTATGGGGCCTGCTTTGGACCTTATGCCCTGGGAAGAGAAGTGCACTTTCTACCTACTAAAGAAGAGAAAGGGAATGGAGTATACATCCTAGCCAGTTCTGTGCACATCAGCTCTCCTCATGGGAAACAGAAACTGCATCTGCGAATAGAATGGATAACCACACCATGGATATGAATTAAGTTTCTGAAGACAAGCATCGTTCCATTGCTTGGGGAAGCCTGCCTGGTGCATCACTGAAAAAACTACAGACAAGGGAAGTTCTCTGGAAAAAAAACAAACAAAAACACTGACAGGAGAGGAAAGAAATGTTGATGGAGGCTTTTGACAGTTCCAGATACTTAGGCACTCTCTTTCTTACTCAAATTTGCCTGAAAAGGCTCAGTCCTGAGAAGGCCGTACCTTGGGCTAAATAAACCAAACTTGGAGCTCTTATAAGTTACAATAATATGTCAGTATAACCTTTCCAAAATGTTTTGCTTTGAATTTCCTGATGTCTTTGAATCATCAAACATGAAACTTTGTAACTATAGCTTTTGTTTTCGTATTTCTGGATATTTACGAACATCAAAAATCTCTTTGTTTTTAGACTACATTTGTTTATTTGTACCTAAATGTCAGGTAGAATATCATTCTATGTGCTTGTGTCTTACGTTTAAATTGGGGTGGTATGTGGTACGGGGATATCCAAGGACCCAGTGCTTCTTTTATCTGTGGAGCATTAAAAATCCTGTGTAAAAACTTCTTTGTTGATGTTTTGAGGACCACAGCGAGCAGTGCTCAGGGACCCCTCCTGGATCTGTGCTCAGGACTATGCCTGTCAGTGCTCAGGAAAGGTGCCAGGGTTAGAGCCTCAGTCCTGCCTCAGCCACCTGCCAGCCTAGTGCCTTTACCTTGATACCATCTCTTCAGCCCAATAGATTTTATTTTTATTATTGTAATCTTGGTTTGGGGTCACTTTCAGCTGTGTTCAGGTCTTACTATTGGCTCTGTACTCAGGGGCTATATGAAGTGCCAGGGATTGAATCCTGGTCAGCCAGGTGCAAGGCAAGCACCCTACCCGCTCTGCTATGTCTCCGACCCCCACTCATTGTTTATTCTAAACAGAACTTTCGGTCAAGAATTTCTTTTCCTGGGGGCTAGGGCGATAGCACAGTGGGTAAGGCATTTACCTTGCATGCACCTGACCTGGGTTCGATCTCCGGCATCCCATATGGTCCCCCGAGCACCGCCAGGAGTAATTGCTGAGCAAAGAGCCAGGAGTAACCCTGAGCATTGCCAGGTGTGACCCAAAAAGGAAAAAAAAGAGAATTTCTTTTCCTAGAAACTTATTCTGTGCTAGAATTTTACAGTTTTACTTGATTTGAAAGGCCAACTAGCACACCTCTGTTTGTTCATTATTTTAATTGCTGTGATAAATATATGTCAAAACACAAAAATATTTAAACATATGCTTTTCTTTTTCATTAATAGTAATTTCATTTTAAAAAAATCTTCCTAGATCATGAGATGTATTTTCAAAATAAAATCCCTGTTAAAAACCTCTTAATGTATGTATTATAATCCACAATGTGGAAAGGAAGGAAAAGAGAGAGAGAGAGAGAAAGAAAAAGAATTTAAGAACCTGCCACAGAGGCAGGCTGGAGGGAGGGGGAAGGGAATTGGGGACATTGGAGATGGGAAATGGATACTAGTGGAGGGATGGGTGCTGGAACATTGTATGACCGAAACCCAAATATGAACATCTTACGAACACCTTTGTAACTGTATATCTCACGGTGGTATAATAAAATATTTTAAAAAATCCCTGTTAAAAGAGTTATATTTTAAGTCTTATCTCTCATTTTTATTTCTTTAATCTCCCTTTTTTTATTAGTTCTAGCTCTCATTTATTGATCTCTGTTCCAGATGTCAGACACATGTTTTAAGAAAGCCAAATAGAACTGAGGAGGCCCATGCACCAAGTGCAATATAGGATCTTGTGGCTAGGGGAGATAGCTCAAGGGTGGAAGTACATTTTGCACTCCAGAGACCTAGGTTCAGTCCCTAGTATGTCATGGTTTTCTAGGTCCTTCTGGGAGTGACCCCATAAGCAGTGAGCTGGATGTAGCCCCACTACACTTCTAGGTGTGCCTTCTCTGTGCTCCCAAATCCCCCAAAATATAGGGATCTTGAGCTCTTTTTCCCACTTCATAGGGGAAGTATAAAGACACTTTCCCTATGAAGTGTCTTTAAGCAATTTGCACACATTTGAATTTGGAGAATTGGAGTTGTATTATTTTTCAAGGAATATTCCTTTCCTTATAGTTTAACAGATTATGACTCATCTTTGGCATGGAGCAAAGAGCACATAATTTGAGTAAAACTTGAATGGCTCTATGCATCTTCCCAAATAATGTTCATTTTATTTTTTGGAAAAAAAAATTGTGTGTGTCGTGTGTGCATGTGTGTGTGTGGGGGAGGGGGTTCAGATGCCCGCACATGCGAGGCAAGTACTTTTACCAGTGAAACACATTCGGGCAGCCTCTTTGTAATTAAGATTTTCTCATGTTGGATCATAATTGATGTGAGTAGATTTTTTCAATGAAGAACTAAATCTGCTCCATTCTTTCAGCTTCATGGTCTTTGAGCACAGCACAGAAGGCCTAAGAGATGTCTGTGCAGGTAACGTTGTACTATTAATTGAGTATTCTTTATGCCATGCAACATGTTTCAGGGAAATACCTTTTTTAATTAATTCTGAAGTTTAAAACACTTATTTTTCAATGAAATAAATTTCAAAGATGTCATTCTAAGATTGGGATTCAGGTATTAATGAGTCGTGATTTTATAGTGTAAGATGCTATACCTGCTATACCTGTGAAACTCACTGTACATACACCCAGGCTGCAACCTGGGGGCTGAGGTGGGAAGAGCCCTGGATCTACTATTCTTCAAAAGTTCCACATTATTATAGCAAACAGCCATCTTGCACCGAGCCATCTCCCACACCACGTCCCTCACACTCACACTCTGCCTTGTAAGCCTTTTCCAACACAAAGTAGATCTGAAAGAAGAATTTGGCATACACCTGTATTTCTTCTCTCTAAACTCAGTAAGCATGAACTTTATGCTATATTTGCTTGAAGACTCTCCCTCTTTCTCTGTGTATATACTTTTTGACACCATGTGAAAGTAAATTTCAGACACTAACTCTTCACCGTTAAATACTGATACATATATCTTCTGAGAATACGGGCATTCTTCTCCATTACAAAAATTTCTTGATTACACCCCGGAAAATGAATGATAATGTGAATGCTTTCCAAAGCTCAGTTCCACTTATTAAAACCCTAGTAATTAATAGTCAACTGAAAATTTTGGGGCCAGAGCTATAGTACGGTGAGTAGGTTGCTTGCCTTGCAAACTTGGGTTTGATCTCCGGCATCCCATATAGTCCCCTGAGCACCTCCAGAAGTAATTCCTGCTTGAAGCACTAGTATTGCCAGGTGTGACCCAATCTTCCCCCAAATTTTTTTTAAAAAACATTCTGCTGAAAATCAGATGTGTATGATGAAGAATTCTATTTTCTATAGAAAATTAAATTTTGATTTTTTTTTGTGCCAAAGTTGCATTTCTACAGCGTGACTTTGTCAAACATTTTTATGAGGTAAGGAGAGGTGAGGGCCTTTCTAGCTGTAATGTCACCTGACCATATCACAGGGACAAATCTTTAAGGGCCTGGTAGAGCTCAGGTGATGGAGCATATGTTGAGCATTGGCAAGGTCCTGACTTGAATTCCCAGCCCTGGGGGCCAGTTCCCAGCACCAGTGGGTATGGTCCTGACCAAGGGAGCGTGTGGGAGAGGAGGAGGGGCGCGGGGGAAAGGTGGGGAGGATGTGGGTAAGACAGAGGGAGATGAGGAAATGCATTTAGCTTCACAGTAAATGCAGGGGCAGGTCAGCTTGCGCGGTTATCAGTTCCGTAGCTTTGGCTTTTTCCACTCCTGTCCCCCTCTGAGGCTTCTTACTGTCTCCATCATGGAATATATACTTGTATCACTTCATCATGGAATATATACTTGTATCACTTGTCTTCCCCGTTGTTCCTCCATTTGCTCGAGCAGACACCAGTAACATGTCCATACTTCCTGTCACATGCTAGTATAGACCAAGGCATCCACTCACTCCAGGGACATGAAGAGCCTCAAACCATCCCTTCAGGTCATGGGAATGAGGTCTATAATTGTTACTGATTTTTGGCATATCAAATACGACATGGGTAGCTTACCAGGCTCTGCCATGTGGGTGGGATACTCTTGTAGTAGCCTCTCATCTCCTGCGTTTATTGGTGAGACTAGGAAAGATAGGATTTTCTGCTGGGTGGAGCTCTGACGAGCTGTGGAGTTTGTATATGGTGTGGGGGGGTTCCTGTGGCTGCCTTGCGGGGCTCTGCTGGGATGGTGGGCCAGGGCTAGAACCTGCAAGAACTCACAAGAAACCAGAGGAACCCCCCACACCATGAGGGGCCCGCCATTTTCAACATCCGTGCTCCACAACTCATCAGAGCTCCACCCAGCAGAAGAGCTGATCACAAGCCCCTGCTCCCCTGCTCGTCAGAGTCCCACCCTACAGTAGTCTATTTCAAGCCCAGGTATGCCTGATCCAGAGACTCAGATCCATGGGCAGAGCTTCTACCGGCTCTCCCTGTGCCCAGCTGATCATGAGGCGCCCAGGAGGGAAGGAATATATACATGGAATATATATGGAATATGTACATATGTGAAATGTAAACATATATGGAATATATAGGTGGAATGTATATGTATGTAGACTATATGGAATATATACATTTATTCCAGCTTTATTTGCCGAGGAAGAAAAACCACAACAGTGTTATATTTTATCAAGAGCTAGATCACATGTGAACAAGTCTCTTTAATTTCATGACTGATAGAAACACTTCCTCCCTTTTTAGAAAGAAATGCTTCATGACCTGTGAATAGGTCATCAAAATAAAGTGCTGTATTTGAAAGATGGTATCTGATTTTTCCAGGATAGGACAGATCTTTGCTACTTCGAGGAAATCTAGGCTTGCTATGGTAGTTTAGTTGCTTAGTTTCTCTAGAGTTTACTTTGTAAGGAATTGTATGGAATTTGTTAGCAGCTCTTTTCCAGATTGTTTGCTCTTGAGCCCTGTCATACCCATGGTGAGAAAGTCCTCTTCCAGGATGTTTTCTAGTGTATCTTAACACGAGGGTCTTTGTTCAGGCATGCCCTTTTCAAAATGTGTACAGGCAGATTGTCATATTTTTTCCCCTATGGGATTTCTAAAGCATTCCTGAGACACCTGTGAGGCTCTGTAGTGTTGTCATTGTGCATTCACCGGGAAGATGTTTGACCCCATTTCTGAATTTTCTTCTGAAGAAGAAAATTTGTTTTGTTTGTTTGAGGGCCTGCTTGAGGGCAAGCTAGTATGATCCTTCTTATAATCTTAAGCAATGTTCTCAACATTGCAGCGAGGCGGGCTTCTAGCCTTGGCCCACCCCGGCAGAACCTCACAACAAGCCAGACGACCCCGCCCGGGCGCCGCCATTTCCCATCGGACTTCCTCTCTAGACTCCACCCAGCCGATCAGCCCATCGCCCACAGCCGCCGCGCCCCCGGTTCATCAATAAATGCTTTTTTGGGGTAAAATATGCCTCCCGCCGGCAGCAGCTGCTCGTGTTGTATTTGACATGCCAAATGCCAGTAACAATTATATTCGGTCATTCCCTGACCTAATATAATGGTTTGAGCTCTTTATGTTCCTGTAGCAAGCCGTGCCTTTGCTCTACTGGCATGAGACGGACATATGGAGATATTACTGGTGCCGCTCTAGCAAATAGATGATTACGGGAAGATCGTGATCGTGATCGTGAATGTTCTCAACATAGCCAGAGTGGTAGTCTTGTGGTAAATTCTAACTGTCTCACGCTGGGTCCATTGGGTATAAAGAGGAGAAGTCTTAGTAGATGTATAATAATAAGTCAGAAGTTACTCTATAAATCTATAATGAGGTCTATAATTGTTACTGGTATCTGGCATATCAAATACGACACGGGTAGCTTGCCAGGCTCTGCCGTGGGGGTATTATAGACCTCATTCCCATGACCTGATGAAATGGTTTGAGGCTCTTTATGTTCCTGGAGCAAGCGGGTGTCCTTGGGCTCTACTTGCATGAGACAGGTCATATGGAGATGTTACTGGTGCCCGCCGAGCAAATCGATGATGAACTGGAAGACAGAAGTTACTTATTCAGAGTCAAGGAGACTTCTGTAACTGCCACACCCTCTATCAGTGTTTACACAGAAGAAAGATCTCATTAGTATGAGAACTAAACATGTTCTGGCTTAAGAACATGTAAATAGATTAAGCTGTGAGTGGATAAAACAGCAAAGCTCCCAAGCTAGCTAGGCCTATCATCCAACAGTGCTCAGGGCTTACACTAGTGGTGCTCAAGGTTCACTCCTGGCTCTGCTCAGGGCTCACTCCTGGTTCTGCACTCCAGGAGGGGTCTGATGGGCCAGTGCAGTGCCAAGGATTGAACCAGGCTTGGCCAACTTGCAAAACAAGCACCTTAACCCTGCATTATTTCTCAGGCCAGAAAGAAGATCTGTGGGTCCTGCAATTTGTTTTTTAGGTTCTTTTTGTTTTGTTTTGTTTTGTTTTGGGACCACACCAGGGCTTACTCCTGGCTCTCTCTGTGTACAAAGATCCCTCCTAGAGGATCTAAGGGGAGTGTGGGGGAAGGCAACTTTTGTGATGCCAGCGATAAGCCTGAGACCCCTGCATGCAAGTTCCCTCCCTGCTTTTCTGTATCTACTGTACTATATCTATGGCTCTTGTGAGCCCAACTTGATCTTGCTAAGTAGAATATTTTATTCTTGTCATCCTCCTTGGTAAGGCAACAGAAGAGTGAAAAATATTTATTCCCTCATGATTTAGAAGATGTTTAACCTTGGCTTGTCTTGGCTTCATTTTTTTTTAACCTGTCTTTAATTTTTTAGATTTAGTCTTAATGACGCATCTATTGAGGTAGACTTCCACTACTGATCAGATTTTGAATAGTTCCATCCAAAATAGAAAGTTTCTGTGAGGGTGATTTGAGGCAGAGGGGTACTTTTTAAAGGTATTATGTGCTTGTTAATGTTTCTTCTATGTCTTTTAATAGAAGATGTTAAAATAACAGAAGACATTAAAAATGTTAATGTTTCTTCTGTGTCTAGGAAGGCTAATTGATGAAGTAGCACAGTGAAAGCAGAACCTGAAATAAATGATACTTTTATTAAATTATAATAAAATTTTAGTTAAAAGTGCTAGTGTCTTAAAAAAATGTTGGCAATTTGCATTGTTTCAATGCCAATGTTGTTTCATTCTTAAGGTGATGTGATTATAACTCATATAAAAACTTCACATGTAATCATATGTGAAGCTTGTTTTTAGGCAAAATTTTAATTTTAGTATCGGGAAGAAATATTCTGTGAACAGAATTCTCTTTTGCTATATAACAATACTTTCACTGTCTGCCTCAGGTTTGCTACCAGGGACTCCAGCTAAAATATAATAAAAGAGAAATGGCTGATGTTTCCCAACTGATACTAGCTTTTAAATTTTCATTTCTCTGTTGCTTTTTTTTTAAAAAATGAAAGGAGAGGGCTGAAAGACATTACTCTGTGGGGTGCTTGCCTTGCACATGACCAACCTGGATTTTGATATTTGTCACCCTTATGGTCCTCCAAGCCCCACCAGGAGTGATCCCTGAGCACTGCCAGGTGTAGCCAAAAAAAAAAAAAGAGCCCGTAATAATAATGCAAAAACCAAGATTAAAAACCTCAATCGATGACATCGATGAAGAATACAACCAACTGGTTCAGAACCTCCATGATTGTGCGAAGAGTGCCGAGAGAGAAAAATCCATAAAAGGACGCCTGTCTTCAAAAACTCGAGCTCATTCACCAACGTGGCAAGGCGTGAGCCTCAGGCAACCAAATGCTAACATCCAAGCTTGCAAAGCAGTGCGGATAAGTGATAAAGGAAGACCTCAAAGAGAGAAGAGCAGAAATACTGGAAGATGCAACAGAAGCCAGGAAAAGCGTTCTCAATGCCCACCTGTCCATCGCCAACTACAAGACCAAGATGACTGCCCTCCAACGCCCTGATGGATCAATCACATCTTCCAGAAAGGCAATGGAAAAGATTATCCAATTACTTCTACTCAGATCTCTTTGATAGTCACATCCACCTGCCTACATACCAAATTCCACAGGATGGATATGTTGTTCCCAACGTTCGCCCTTCTGAAATCCGACATGCCATTTCGTCAGTAAAGAAGGGAATAGCACCAGGCCCAGACAAAGTCAGACCTGAACACCTGAAGAATCTGCCTTAAGTACTCATCAATACACTGACTCGGCTCTTCACACGCTACCTGTCTGAATGCAAGGTGCCCTCCCATTGGAAAACCAGCAGGATAGTTCTACTGTTCAAGAAGGGAGACATCCACGACATTGGCAACTATTGCCCAATCTACCAGTTGTCTATCATCTACAAGCTGTTCACTCGAGTCATCCTGAACAGGATTGGCAGAACATTAGATGAAGGACAACCATGCGAGCAAGCTGGCTTCTGAAAAGAATTCAGCACAATCGACCATATCCACACGGTAACCAAGGTCATTGAAGTTTGTAGGGAGTTCAAGATGCCACTCTGTCTCACGCTCATTGATTTAAATAAAGACTTTGATTCTGTTGAGACCAAAAGTGGTCATCGAAGCCCTAGCCAAATAGGGTGTTCAAACCCAATACATCAAGAACCTTCATGAGCTGTATTACGGATTCACCACCAGGATCTCACCATTCTACAAAGAAGTGATCATCGATGTCAAAAGAGGGGTTCAGCAGGGTGATACCATTTCACCAAAACTCTTCAGCGCTACCCTCAGGAACATCATGCGACAATTAGAATGGGAAGGAATGGGAGTGAAGATAGACGGTCAGCAACTACACCACCTCTGCTTCACTGATGACATCGTTCTAATAAAACCAAACATTAGCCAAGCGGCACAAATGCTGGCTGACTTTGACCGAGAATGTGGAAAGATAGGTCTACAGCTGAATCTCAGCAAAACTATATTCATGAAAAATGAACTAGTTTCAGAGGCCCCATTCACTCTCAATGGAACAAACATCTCTGAATGCAGCAGTTATGTGTACAGAGGTTGAGAAATCAACATAATGAACGACCTAGAACCTGAGCTGTGCAGCAGGAAGAGAACACCATGGAATGTCTTCAAAAAGCGTCGAAGAAATAGCTAAAAAGACAAAGAACCTCCAGCTCCAGGCACATCTCTTCAACTCCACCATTCTCCATGCATTAACATAAGCCTCAGAGACCTTGGCCCTACGAAAGCAGGATGAGAATGCTATTCGGGTCTCCCAAAGAGGAATCAAAAGAGCTATGCTTGGAATATCACGCCTCACACAAGTGAAATAAGGAATCCGGAGCTCCTACCTCCATCGCTGGTCCAGAGTCAGGGATGCTGTCTCGCTTGCCAAGGCATCGAAAATCAGATGGGCTGGACATGTAATGTGATTTGGAGACAACTGCTGGACTAGAGCCATTACTGACTGGATCCCACGGGATGTCAAAAGATCATGTGGCCGCCCACCTACAAGATGGTCAGACTTCAAGACCCTGAACGAACGGTTTGAGGCTCTTTGTATTTCTGAAGCAACCAGATGCTATTGGGCTACACTGGCACGTGATAGGGTCAAATAGGGTCAAATGGAAATGTTACTGGTGCCCACTTGAGCAAATCGATGAATAACGGATGTCAAGTGATCAAGTGAAAAATCTCAGAACAAAACTTTAGGAGAGGACCAGGGATGTAGCTCAGTGGCAGAACGTTTCTATTACATGAGTGAGGCTTTGGGTTTGATTCCTGGCACTGAAAATAGGAGGCAGAGAACCCAAGGGTAGTTCTGTGGTAGGGCACCTGCTTTACAAGCCTGAGATCTGAGTTCAGTCCCCAGCACAGCCCCACATGCTGAATGTGACCCAAGCAGAGATGCCATTTGGGTTCCCCCAGCACCGCATTTATCAATGGTGCACCACGACCAAGTGTGAGGGCCCCACAACCAAATGTCTGTGGCCCTGCAGTCATTGCAACAGTCAGAACAACAAAGGGATGGGGAGAAAATAAATAAAATTGACTGATTATTAGTCTGTCTGATTTTGCTATGATGTGAAGAGTCCTTAACAGGAAACGCTTGTTCATAGTTACACAGTGGCCATACTACTGGAATTAAAAGAAACCAACATGGATCCAACTCGACTTCTCTTTCCTCTTCTTATCAAGAACAATTTCAACTGTGCTTCAACTTCTGACTTTTCCAAGATATGGTGTGTTGGCGAGCAGCACATTTTCTTTCTCTTATCATCCAGAACTGAGCTTCCAACAATAACGTCCTGGCCAGAGCTTTGTCTTTTGTCTCTGTTTTTGTTTATTATTGTGGTGGTAGTGTTGATGTCTGGGGTAGTACATGGGGTTTCAGTGCACAGAAATGCACCCAGCAGTGCCAGGGATTTCACATGGCAGTTTGGGGTGATGGTGGGGATCCAGCTCAGGGACTGACACAGGCAAGGCAGGTGCCTTGTCGTGGCACTCACCACCCCCAACAAGCCATTCCTGATTCTTCCAGAAACTTCTCATGGGCCTGGGTCTAAAGTTTGTGAAATGGATTGTTAAGGCAAAATGCTTTTGTCACAGGCCATTTGTTGCCATTTTTCAGAGAGTTCTTATGTTGCTGAAAATTACAACATAACCAAGGAAAACTTACTGACCAGCTTAAAAATTTATATTTACAGTATCTTAAAATTATTTGGAAAAGAGATTATAAGTACTGAATGGTTCTATTATTATTTCTGTAAGACCTAAATACCTTGGGGAAATTTCCAGCCCATGAATTCATTCTGTCATATTAAGCATTTCCCCAGTTTGTGCATCTTTATATGCTATGTGACTAAACCAGGAAGCATTGGTCCACTTACTAGACAACGTAAATTTTCAGAAGTAATAAAAAAATAATTTGTAGGAGTCTAAGTGGTAACTTGAGAACACAAATTTTTGCAATGCATGTAAACAAGAATAGTTTGAGGTGTCATTAGAATTATATCATAAGTGTCATAAAAATTTTCAGTAGTCCTAAATTTACTTTTACCTGGGACCAAGTCATAGTTTCCAAATTTATCATGAAAATGTTGTGCAACAAAAGCTCACTTATTTTCTCAGCACCTAATTTCACAAGTGTCACGTGACATGTGTCATTCATGACACGGACCACGATATATGCTGTTCCGTTGTATTTATGCATTGTAAAAGAAATTTGCTAAAAGGAAAAGTTTCCTTTTTGGGGAGGAGGGGCACCCTAGCTGTTCTTAGGGCTTACTCTGTGCTCAGGGATCTAGAGTGCCAGAGACTGAACTTGGGTGTGTTTTGTGACAGCAAGCATCATCATTAATCTCTGTGCTATCTGCCTGGAAGTAGAGATACCAATACGGAAGTATTTCTACTTGGGCTAATTTATGACTGCTAATAGAGCGTGAGCAAAAAGCACTTGACTCTAATTTTTCTGTTAGGCTCTCACAGTGCCTACAGGTAGATGGCGAAGGATCTAGGTTGGTGATGTTGGAGAAACAGTGTTTCTTGACCCCCACTCCGCACCCCTGCATCTCATATTTTATTTATCTGTGCAATTTGTTCATCATTTTATGTGACTTCTTACATCTGTTGTGGTGACCTAGGTATAAAACACTGTGATTTTTACTAAAAGTTTAATTATGTGCATATGAAAGTAACTTTTGAACTAAGTAGTTTCCCTATTTCCCAAATTAAGGTGAAAGCACTTTCTTTGTGTATCTGTTTCATCTTATAGTATCTGTTTACTTACAGGCGTTTTTGGTGTGAGAATTACTCCTTTGGAAGCTTTCAGATTTCTTAAGAAATCTGACATTGCAGCTAGCAGTATTCTTCCTTCTCACCTTAGGAACACAAACTGAGGATGAGTGAAATATTTAACATTGATCATTATAATGGGTTTTACCTAGAGAAAAAATTGTGGTGAAGAGAGGTTCTCTCCATTTGTCTGTTTCTGAAATGGAATTGAGTTTTCTTTTATAAGGTAGTCTTTGAAATTGAAATGATTCAATAGTCACCTATGAGCATTAGTATACTGAGTTGTTGGAACTCTTTGGGTACCCAAGAAAGCAGTTTATGGAGTCACTGCGGAGCCAGCAAGCATATTGTGGCTTTTCCAAAGCATGTACTGTCCAGCAGATGATGTTTTGGTATCCTGGAGTGGAGCAGTTAAGCCTTGAAGTGTCAAGTGGAAACTCTGGCTCCTGGTCAGTCTGGCTTTTTCAGCTACTCGCTATGCATTTCTTACTGCCTTCTAGTGACCGTCAGTTTGATACCTAGGAAAAGTAACAAAAAATTAAAGTCCAAATAGTTTTTAGAGTTTCCAGTAAATTTGAGGTAGAAAATTATGTCCAAGAATTACCATAAATTTGGCTTCATTTATTATTCCTCTTGCCAACTGCATTGTCTGAAAAGTTGATGACTGCTTTTCTGTACATGTTTTATTTCTTTTCTAAGTAAAGTTCCTGCATAGATGTCCCATGTAGTCTCTGCTGTGTTCTCTAGTGAAGTTCTAAAACACTGCACTTCTAAAGCATCCCCGTTAGACGATTAGGTTTCTAAACATGTGCCGCCTTCCTTTTACCATTGTTTGCATCATCACTACAAAATCTTGCTCACTTGTGTTTTCAGGTGGTTTGTTTTGTGTTTTTTTTTTTGGTTTGTTTTATCACTTAAAAGGGAAAAAAAAACTGGTGACAGCCACTTCCAAGTACAACCTAAAACCACGTCCATATTGCTCCATAAGGTTTTCTGGCACCTTTATGGACATTCCTGCTAAGGAGGAGCCCAGGGGTGGCTCTTCAGGTTTCTTCATGCATGTAAGAATGTGACCAATGTTATTTGCTGTAACTGGCCCTGAAAAAGTTGAACTTGTGCCATATTTTTCATGCTACTGTTATGTCTATAAAATGAAGCAAGTGCTAATAACACTTCCTACTTGTTTAGCACATTTTCCTCCCCAGCTCTCAAACATGTTGGCCAGTATTAGGCTGGATTGCCAGTCCATGTTTTCATTATTTTCTCATTCCTATAGATGTATGTTGCATAGGACTTTCACATGTTAGTTTCCTTTTTTATTATGTTTCTTAACAATTTCTTTCAAAAATATTTGCTATTATCACACTCCCATTTCTCAATAAACGCCATCTTGACTAAACCTTTGACCTAAGTTTACAGTATTATCAGCTGCAGAGTCAAATTCAGAACTCAAAAATTTTCTTCAGCTCAATTTTATTACCTAGCCATAGTTTTTTCTTTCTTTTCAGGTATGCTTATAAGACTAAAGAAAGCAATCTCCAGGTACCAAAAATATTTCTCACATCTCTTCCTCTGTGTTCCAGCATTAGGATTTACACTAGATTTATTGTCTGGAATAAAGTTTCAGTGCCAGTTATAAACATGATCTATTCCCATATTATCCTGATTTGACTGCTATCCCAGAAGGTGATGGATAGTTGAAGAACTAGCATAATGAATGCAGCCCCTATTTTCTTTTTGCCCTTCTAAATTTGATTTAAGACAAGGTTGCTTTCTGCCAGGAAATTTCATGAATGGGTATATGTTAATATGCCTCCCCACCCCTTTATAGTAATAAACTTAAAATAACTCTCCAAAGTAGATTCAGTTTAGAGTAGGTTAATACTTGAGTGAGTGCTTCCTGAGCTTATAGGAGCAGGCAGCCCCTGGTTACTGCAGTGTGCATCTATTTCAGGCTTTGAAACCTACCTTCCATAATTCTTTTTGTTAGCAAAGGTTGGTAGAACTTGAGAAGGAGTCAGTGAAAAACGACACTGGATGGTTGTGCCTTAAAATCGTTTTTAAAAAAAGGCAAACTCAAGCTGAGGATGAAATTTCTGAGTGGTGTGTTTTATTTTATTTCATTTTTCCCCTCTAGAGCAACAAAAGTGAAAGTTGCATTTTGATCCATTTGGACTCATCTTCTCTGTGCGACCTTAAGGCCCAGAGCCTACGGGGTGCCCTCACCAAGCGGCGTCCTTGTCGGCGTGCTCTGGCACATGAATCGTGGCGCGCGCGCACACACACACGCCACACATAAAGAGTCCATTCTTAATGCCCGCCGCCCAAGGAGGCCGGGCGGCCCCTGCAGTCTTCTGCTCAGTGGAAATTGGCAGCCCTTCTCGTCCTGTAAACAACAGCCTTACGTCAGCTCGTGCAGCAGTGATAGCAAACCCACTGTAGAGATCCGTGGGCAGAGCGGTGGAGGGCCTGTCGCTGGCTTTGATCCACTGTAGCCACACTGGCATAAGTGCAATGCAGAGAAACCTCGTCGCTGTCGGGAATACCCAGACAGCCCTTAAAAACGGCTTTAAAAGTATTTGTCCTTGAATTAGCAGGTGTTATGCTAACAGGAAGCCTGTGTGATGAGCAGGAGGAGCGTTGTGACTATTCCTACCTTAGGAGCCTAACTCAAGTCCAGAGAATTAAAAACAAAGTTCTTAGTATGTAGTGGAATGACTGAAATACAGGCCTTCTCAACCTTGCTGTATCCCCCTCTTCCACCATCCTCTGGCCCACTCCCTATATTTAATAACTTCTTTGGAATAGCAATTGTTGATTGTTCTATTCTGTTACTTCCTTTCGTATCTAAAATGTGTGGGATGATGATTTATGAGAGCCTCCCCCCTTCTCCCCCAAAGTCAAGACATCTGTGCATTAAAATCAGATTCAGGAACTCCTAGTCAATAAGGTAACCCACTCCCTTGCCTCGGAGACAGCCTTTGAAAAATCTAGCATAAGTCTATACTCACCAGATTAATTAGAAAGATTTATAAACCAGACGATCCTGTTCTTCATTTGGTCTCTGAAAGCTTCAGAAAATGGAGAGGATAGATGACTGTAATTCTTTTGTTAACTACAAGAGACAAAACCAACATGAAAGGGCCGTTCTGTTAGTTAGAAGTCAGAATTTAAGTGGATGGATGAGCGAGCAGAGCCCTGGAAGAAATGTAGCTGATTTGTTATATGAAACAGTTGTTTTTCTCAGGTTTCCCCCCCTCTCCCTTTTGAGTTTATTTTCAAGCCATTAAAAAAGTGAGAGAGAAAAATTACCTTGTCAGATTTATAGCTGCACATGTAGTTTGGTAATCTGTCAGGTTGTAGATAACCCTAGGTTTTCTGTTGGTGACTCTAGTGAGTTTTGCAGAGTGAAGAGCAAAGAAGTCGCCAGAAAGGGTATTTATGAAAGTGAGGATTAGGCACAATTTCTTAAACCTTAAATTCTCTGCTCAAAGTCCCCACTTCAACCATCTTCCCCGAGTTTGCGGTGTGTGTTTAGGGAATGCAAAGACTCATGGAAGTGAAAAATAAAAGCTGCCTTCTGAAAAATGCAGTTTGGCTCACAAATTAGTTTTTAGTAAAACTGAAAAATTTGGGGCCAGAGAGATAGTACAGGGGTAGAACACTTGCCTTGCATGCGACCAACCAAGCCAAGTTCAGTCTGCTGATCACATCGGTCTCCCTCCCCTCCAGGAGTGATTACTGAAAGCAGCTGGCTGTGGACCACTCTCTTCCAAAAAAAATAAAAAAAAACTCCCCCAAACTGAAAACCAGAGATTAACACTATTAAACCCTTTTCGGTGAGCTGGCCCTGCACAGCCATCGACTCAAAGAGACACAAGGATGTATGCAGTTGAGGTGAAAAAATGCGTTTCTTGAGAAACTTAATTGAAGCAAAAGAGAAGCTTATTTTGCACTTTATTTCACCAAATTGATAGTTTGTTCTCAAAGACAACCCATCCATCTTTAAAGTCGCTTTAGGATCAAGGAATTGCAGGTGAAGTCCTTAAAATCTGCTTTAGCACCAACACACCGTCGCCCCCTCATCATCTTCCTCTTCCGTGTGTGACTGTCTAAGGGGAAGGAGTCACAGAGCAGAGTCTGGGTGTGCTGTGAACACCCTGCTCTGCGGGGGTGCGGGTTGGGGGGGAGCCTCCCCAGCACAGTCCTTAGGGGAAACCTTGCCTGCTTCTGACAGGGTTGGCCTTCCTGACCTGCTGTAAGTAAAAACCAAAAACAAGACCCAAAAAAAACCCTCCTTCTAAAGTGGCCCGTCTTTCATGTTACAGCTGCGGAATTCCTCTTCAACAGCAAGAGGCTATGTGCGATTGTAAACAAGCAGTAGTAGAGCAGAGGACAGATGTTAGATAACTGAATGGAGCCCGGGTGGGCCTGTGGGAGCGCCAGGTTAGACTTAGATTTGTTCAGTTAAGTGATTACCTTTGCCGTCTGCCCCGTAGTGGGTATAATGTGAGCAGAAAACAAAGCAGAATTTAAATTTTCATCTTTTATGAAAGCTGTTCTTACATGAACACTTAAGCTTGTAGGGAAAAATATGTTGGCAGATTTGTTGCAAATAATAATACCACCTGGAGTTGCATGGTGTTGTCGTTGCATTTTTATCCGCCCTCTGCGAACATGCTCCTGTTCCGCACCTGCTGCCTCAGTCACCTCCTGAGGTTGTGTTCTTCGCTTTATTAACGAGGCAGCGGGATACTAAGAGTTTATGGCTTGTCAAAGGGCGCGTGGCTAGCTAGTGAGCAGTCGAGCCGAGATGGAGTTCCTGCCTTTTGACTCTTGTTTCAGTATTTCCTTCACTGTGTTGGAAACAAGCACCGTGAGAGCATCCAGCTGCCTGAGCTTCCTCATCTCTCACTCTTCTGTCTGCACAGAAACCACAGTCAGCAAATTCACCATAGTGACCAGCTCATGTTGCTTGCTTACAGTAAGAACATTTCTGTCATCAAAGTGCAGCTCCTTGCTTGACCTAGAAGTTAGTAATCAAATCAAAAACAAAGAGTCTTGTAGCTGGGGAGATGGCTCCAAGGACTGGAGCACATGCTTTGCATGTGGAAGATCTGGGTTCAGTTCCTGGGCAATGTGTGGTCCCCTGAATGTTGAGCTGGGAGTAGCCTCTGGAGCAACACTGGATATGCCCCTTCCCCACCCCACCAAAAGAGTGAAGACCCTTGTCATTTCTTCTTAGAATCTTGTTGGTCATGTAGGCAAAACCAAACCATGGAGACCATTCACTTTTGGTTGTGAAGGTTCCACACCTGAGAGCCGGGCTTCTGGCTCTGTGCTCAGTGATCACTGCTGGAGGGGCTTAGGAGGTCATATGTGGTGCTAGAAATCACACCCTAGTCACCTGCATACAAGGTAAGCACCTTGCCCGCTATACAGTAGCTCCTGCCCAAGACTATTCACTTTTAATACACGTTTCCAAATCTTGAGTAAAGCTCTTCATAAGGAAAGTGAAACCCCAGTTAAGCATCATTTCAGGAGCTAATTCAACTTGAGCTTATAGCAGATGTTCCTGAACATCTCCCCTGCTTACAGCCCTGTGCTGGAGCCAGCCCCATGGGAGGTGAAGATCTTCTAGGGGCAGAGGGGATGTAATTTAGTCCAGGGTACAATGTACCCAGTGTTCAGTGTCACAAACATGAGACAGATAATGCCACAGATGGACTCGGAAATAACCCAGGTTTAGTCTTGTTCCTCTGAGAACATTTGTGAAGATGTCCTTTCTTGTGGTTTTTATAGGACCTGTCTATATGAAACATGCCCACTCTGGCCACCTTGGAAACTCTTCAGTATAATACTCTTCATTCCTGAGAAGCAAGCATAAAGAATAAAAAGCAAATTAGAAACAGATCAAACTTCCAATGTTAACAAATAAAACTGAGTTCTCTGGGCCAGAGGGCAAGGGGGTTAACTCAGCAATAAAACACATGCCTCACATGTGTAGGCCCTGGCTTTGACCCCTGTTGAAGGAAGGAAGAGAGGAAGAAAAGAAGGAAAGGAGAAAGGAAGGAAGGGAGCAAGAGAGGGAGGGAATTTTACTAAGAGAAAACATATTATGGCATGTTATAAAAGCATTGCTAATCACTTTAATGCTTGGTGTACATTTTCAAAGGCCTGGTGGCAAGCAAGTCACAGGCTTATTAGCCTTACATGAATGATATTTATCTGAGAACTTGATTGAGGGGCCTTTCTGGAACTCTGATAACTTGGGTGGTTTCCAAGACAAGCTGATTGACAGGGAATGCAGAATTGATCAGAAAAGTTACAAGTTCCATTGTATAAAAGAGATAACTTAGCCAACAAAAACACTCACAGAGTGCCTTCAGAGAGCTAAGTCGCACCAGAATTAAACTTATTCTTCTCAGTCATTCCTTCCAAAACTGAATGAACTACATTGTGTAAACAAGTCTGCTTATGCAGTTTGCTGAATGAAATGTTCAGGTGCGTACAAAGGCAGTTGGATTATAAACTTTACTCGTAGGCCATCCTTCAATAAGGCAGACATGGAAAGAATCAATATCATATTCTTTGAACAGGAAAGAGGGACCCCCCCTCTCTCTCTCTCTCTCTCTCTCTCTCTCTCTCTCTCTCTCTCTCTTTGCTTTTTGGGTCACACCCGGCAATGCTCAGGAATTACTCCTGGTGGTGCTTGGGGGACCATATGGGATGCCGGGGACTGAACCCAGGCTGGCATAGGCCGACCTCGTGTAAGGCAAACGCCCTACCTGCTGGGCTATCGCTCCGGCCCCAAGGTGGGACTTCTCTTTCATGTAAAAACTGCATTCCGTTTTCCAGTCTCTGTCTCTGTTAGTACTCACCCCCTGTCTTTTCCAATTTGGGCTCCTTCAGCCCAAACTTCTCTTTTCTCATACTTCTGCCTGTACAAGTCCTTGAGCCACATGCAGTGGAACTTGATCATAAACAGTGATTATGCCCTTGCTCTGTCACTAAGTCCTATGAACTTGATGAAATGATTTGTGGTCCATTAAAAAAAAATAAACACATCCCTCATTGACTAAGTAAGGTCTTCACAGTGCCTTTTTACCATAATGCACCTTCTCTGGCTTGAAATTAGGCCAAAGACAATGTTAAAATATTTTGTGTTGTAATATGAACTTTGCTAAAGAGACTTTAAAATCCTAGATTTAACCAAGAATACCCTTTATTTCACTATGGTTGTCAAGATCAAAATCGAATTTTAGTCACAATTTTTTCATATCAGTATCTTTATGAATTCCTCCGATGTTTACTCCTAGGAGATAACTGATGAAAGTTGGGGTGGGTGGGCAGTTTAATAGATTTCTGGGCAAGAATTTCACTCATTGGAATTTAATTTGTAAATTTATTGTTATAATCCTCCATTGTATGCCTACTTATTTGACTGAAAGTGTTAGAAAACTATTAACCTAAGACTTACTGGCTGATAAAATCTGTGAATAGCTTGGGCTCCTAAATTGGCAAAGGCAGTGTTGCAGTTGGTCTGAAGGTGGCTTTTTTATCTCTGCCTTGTTCCATATGTTCATGTCCTTCCTTCTCAGGGCAGACTGTTTGCTATGTGACTGAAAACATGGCTACTGATTGTTAATTTTATGCCACCAAACATTTGTGTGGGTGTTAAGTTAAAAAATTACAGGCCTAGGTCAGGAGATGACTCAGAGGGCTGGAATGCATGCTTTGCATTCAGGAGCCTTGGTTTTATCCCCATCAACCACATGGTCTCCGAAGCACTGCACTGGGAGTAGCCACCAGCACCACTGGATATGACCACAAAACAAAACAAAATAAAATCACAACAACAACACAGGCAAATAATTCATTGGACCAGTAAGGGTTCCATTTCTATCCCTGAGTGTGTTAGCAGGGTTTAGAATGTCAGAGACCATGTAGAAACACAATGACATGTATGCTTACCCATATGACTGTAGGAGGTGGTTGGATATTTCTCAGGAAAGGAAATGATTGCTGGGAAGAAAATCCCCTAGTGTGTATGCTTGCTACATGTCAAACTCGCACTTTCAGGACAAAAACCAGCAGAAGGAAATATATTTTATATGGAGGCATGCATGTATGTGCACATTTAATTGAAATATTTTTCAGCCGAAAGCAACACTTACTCTCCTTATGCTCAAGCTATTTTAATATTTTCTATTAGGTTACTGTTTAAGAACATTGTATATAATACAGTTAATTAATTTTGTGACTCATTAATGGATAATGATCTGTAGTTTGAAAAGTACTTAAGTAGACATGAAAATAGCAGGCAAGTGCAAACAGATTTTGGGGTATGGATATTTGAGTCTTGCTAACGAAATAACTTGCATTCTAGAAAGGTGATAAATAATGTAATGTGATTGTTCTTTCCTGTTCTCATGAGGTTATGACACCATTTTTCCTATTGAGAAATATTTTGGAACCTGATCATTTTAGTTTTCAGATCTCTCCTCAGCTCTTTGTGAAGCAGAACAAGTTCATTATGCAATCAGCTGTATACTCCCTTCTGTTTTGGACTTACCTTTCGCTGATAAATACTGAATCTTGTGGCACTGTAAAATTTCCCGAAGTTCTTTCAGTTCTCTCTTAAAACGTAAGCGTGACTTCTTTGAAAACTTTATTGTGGCGCCAGTATTCCCCATCACTGTAATGCCATAAAGGGATGGATGATAGTTTCATTCATCTAAAAGTTGAAGAACTAACTTTTTAGTGTGTGTGTGTGTGTGTGTGTGTGTGTGTGTGTGTGTGAGAGACATCTGGCAATGAGGTGCTGAGAGACCATCTACAGTGCTGGGTTGGCAGTGTGCAAGGTTGAGTGTCTTATCACTTGTACTACACTTTCCAACTTTGGACTTTCTGTTGGAACTCACAACAAGCCAGACCACCCTCCCTACTCCATGGGGCCCGCCATTTTCCACATCCGACTTCCTCTCTCATCAGACCCAGCAGACCACACTATCACAGCTTGCGCGCGGGCTCATCAATAAATGCTTTAGAGGTGACTACAACAGTATGCCACCCGCATGGCATGCCTGGCAAGCTGCTCGTGTAGTATTTGATTTGCCAAATACCAGTAACATTTATATTAGGTCATTCCCGTGACCTAATATAATGGTTTGAGGCTCTTTATGTTCCTGGAGCAAGCGGATGCCTTTGGGTTCTACTAGCATGAGACAGGACATATGGAGATATTATTGGGGCCCGCTCTAGCAAATAGATGATTAATGGGAAGATAGCGATAGTGATAGTTGGAACACTTGAGCCTGTGTCTCTTCAGACGAATAGAGATACAGGGATACAGATGGAAACGTTGCAGAAGTAGTTACGAATGACTCCAGAATGGCACCTATGAAAATGCAGAAAAGAGTGCTAGAAGTTCTTTTGTGAACTCTCAAAAGTGTATGGAAATCCTGAATGACTGATAAATGTGGAGTACCAGAGGTCTCACTGTGAGATGCAAAATAACCTATTAGAATAATATGTTGAGGATATATAGAGTTAAGAATTGGGAGAAATTTCAAAATGAGAAACTGGCAGCACATTTGCCTTGTCTGTGCCAACCCAGGTTTTGATCCCCAGAACCCCTTATGGTTCCCTGAGCTCATCTGAAGTGATCTCTGAGCAGAGAGCCTGAGTAAGCTTTGAGCACTGCCAGTTGTGCTCCAAAAACAAAAGGAAAAAAAGGGGAGAAGTAAAATGCACTGAACAAAAGGAAAAAAAATCTTTATGAATTTGGTTACTGTTGATCACCTTCTATTCACTTTAAAGATTGGGAAAAATAAGTAGGGGCGAAGAAATCAGGATTCATATAGCAAAAGATTCCTACTGAGACTATATAAAGAACTACTGGTGGGAGTAGAGAGTGGTAGAACCATGCTAGGAAGGGGTTTGTCGCTGTCTAGTAAAGCTGGAGATCAGATATCCTGTGACCTGGAGTTTTGGATTTATTGATACCTTAGAGCAGCAGTTTCTTAAGCCTCCTGATCTCTCTTTGTCTTGATGATCAAAACAATTATTTAAAAAACATTATTGAGGCCCTCAAAGAACTTTTTATGTGGACTTTATCTAGACAACTGCCTTGTTAGCAAATAATTTTAAATATGTATTAACTTATGCATTAAGAGCTTTTTATGAGAATTAAAATAGTAAAATTGTAAAACTAGTGGGAAGGGTAGCATTGCTTTTCTTTACTGTTTTGCAATTCTGTTCAGTGTCCAGCTTAATAGAAAACAGATGGATTCACATATCTTCTTTTGTATTCATCCTGTTGTGGTATGTTGTTTTGGTAGAAGTATATAAAGAAAATGTGACTTAGCACAGATATGTATTAGGATAAAGGACTATTTTAATAACATTTCAAATAATTATAGGTATTCTTCTCTGATAATTGAGCTAAAATGTGACAACTGATAGTTTTGTAAAAGATCTGAAACAATATCAATAAACTTAATAATTTTCTTTGTTAAAATCTTTTCACTTGCTTTTTGTTTTGGGGCCACACCTTGCAGTGCTCTGGCCTTACTCCTGATTGTCTGCTTAGGGATCACTCCTGGCAGTGCTCAAGGACTGTGGGGTGAACCTTTGTAGGCTGTATGCAAGGCACTTACCCACTGTATTGTCTCTCTGGTCCCTTTATTAAAATCTTTTTGTTTGTCTTTCATGTTGAATACTCTTTTATGGGTGCATGAGAGCATTCCATCATAGTTTGATTACTAGGGAAATTACTAGGTTTGATGAGTTCAGACAGTTCCATTTTTTTGGTGTACTTCATTCCACAATATTTATATATTTTTTATACTACATTCTTTAACTTCCCTACTGATCTCAGCAGAGAAGTGTGTAAGAATTGGGAAGCTGTCCATCGTATAGTGGCAGGCACATGTTTTCCAAAATTCTTATTTTACTCAAAATCCCAGATTTCATCATTGGCACTAAAACTGCCAGTTGCTTTTTTGGGAAGTGATGGGCTTCCTTGTCTGTCAGAGAACTAATTTTAATGACTTGAACTCCTTGTGAAAATGGTGTGCCAGGGGGAAAGCAACTGTCCTTAACGCAAAGGCATTCGCCTAAGGAGCCCCTTTGCCCCAGCAACCTTTATAAGGCATGTGGAAGAATTTCGTACCTCATCCCAAGTCTTTACGTGGATTACCAGAACGACGTGGACTCAAGAGTAGAGATTTATTGACTTACTAAATTGAGCCTTTTTATGGATTGATCAAAGATATTCAAACATGAACCTGCCATTCTTTATCTCTTTTTTTTCTTTAATGTGTGGGGGGGTGAATCTATGTCTGCTAATACGACTGGGTGCATTTGGTCATTCGTGGCATCATGAACCAATTCATATTTTTCACTGTTTTCCCTCCTCAGTAGATACAGATATTAATAAGATAGTGAAAGTTAGGAAAAAACTTTTTAATTCAAGACTTTATTTTGCACCTATATAAGTCTCTGTGAGACCTTGGGATCTAATCTTATTTTCAGGAAGGAGAACAAAATGAAAACTGACTTTATGTCCTTACACAAGTTGAGATTGAAACTAATTCCATTTTCTTTTGCAATTATAAGTCATATTACGTTGGTGATATTGTTAATGAAATAATACATGCATATGAGATTGTGGTGATGCAAAGGACTCTTTAGCTTTAGTTGTCTCAATTTACCTCAATCACATTGAATTTAGTACAGGAGGCAATAATGGTTCCCTTTCAGAGATAAAAAAAACTGAGGCAGGAATAGAAGCCACCAATCAATAATTCAGTAGGAGAGCTTGGACTGGTGTGGGAATTTGCTGTTCCCAAAAAGCTAGTTCAGTTGTGAGGAATTCACAATCCCCATCCAAAACTGGCTGTCTTTGCCCCTACTTCACTGGTCCACAGGCTGCAAGCTGGGCTTTCCCATGTGGATCAGAGGTGTGAGTGCCATTTATTGAGCTGCTGTTTGTGCTCAGACAAGAATAGCAAGTAAACCACAAATTAAATTTCAGTTTTGTTCATTAGAAAGTAAGTCTACTGAGGTGTTTGGTCTAAGCTACTAATTGTCTCCTTCAACCCGAACCCACTAGTCCCAAGCGAGATATTTATTCCCTGCTTACTAGTTGTCAAAGTGACTGGAAGTGGTAGAGGCGGGTCTCCCAACAGGACTTTGCTGTCTTCTTGTTTGGCAGATGTTCACATACTTGGGGTTTGTGTGTACTAGAGTATATTCACTAAGAGAAAAGAAACCTCCCAGGTTGGTTGTAGGAGATTAGGCGAAGATTGCCTGGATTTAGGAGGATGCATGGATTGGCATGCTCGTAGAATTATTCCTGCTTCAAATGATGTGGAAAGTGGCTAAGATGCTCTAGTAACAAAATGAGGTATTTAGGAAGTAGATTAATTGTCTTAGGTTCTTCGATATTGCCAGACTAGTCTCATTGGGGGGGTGCGAGGTGGTGGGGCCCACCTGACAGTGCTCAGGGGTTACTCCTGGTTCTGTACTCAGTAATCACTCCTAGTGGTGCTCAGGGAACCAAATGGGATGCTGGGGATCCAACCGAGGTCAGCCATAAGCACAGCAAGTGCCCTACTATTTTTTTAATTGAATTACTCTGAGATATACAGTTACAAAGTTGTTCATGATTGGGTTTCAGTCATACAACAGTTCTAATACCCTTCCCTTCACCAGTGTACATTTCCTTCCACCAAGTCCCCATTTTCCCTCCCTCCATCACTGCCCGAGCCTGCTTCTACAGCAGACTCTCTCTCTCTCTCTCTCTCTTTCATTTGTAATACAGGTATTAAAAAGTTATCATATATATCTCTTTACCTCCTTTAAGTACTCAGTTCTTGTCCAGAGTGATCATTTCCAACTATCACTGTCATAGTGGTCCCTTCTCTAGCTTAACTGCCCTTCCCTCACCCCACCCCTGACTTGTGGCAAGCTAATCTTTTTATTTTTAAAGCAATATTTACTCTTGTTAAGTGCTAGCTGAAATTCTCTCTCACAAGTGAAATACAGAAAATCTCTGGAACAAAGCACAAGATGCATGTCCCGGCAGCAGTTCAGAGAGGGCAGAGTAATGGTAAGCAGCCCCTGCCGTGGCTGCTGCTTTGGCCTGCCCACCCCCCCCTTCCCACCAGCCCCTGGTGCTGCTTTCCAGAGAGGAGAGAGGCACTATCTGCCCTGTTAGAGTGTGCGGGAGTCCCAGTGGGCCCCCAGGACAGACCCCGGCTGATCACGCCCAACCTTGTTCACTACCTTATTCGTCCTTGCGAGTGCCAAGAGCAGAGCAGCACGTGCCGGGCAGCAATAGTCTTAAACATGCAGCCAGCAAGACGAGTGTTTGAGCTCAGAGACACTTTTGGAATTGGACACTTCTGTCCCTCGCTGTGTGACCACTGGGCAGGTTGCTTTCCTTTGACTTTCAAGTTTATGTTGTCTTCTGTAAAGCTAAATACACCCTCGTCCCCCGCCTTAGCCCCCATGCGAAGTCAGAGTTATTCGTGGATTCAGTTGGGAACTTTATACATACAGTGTACTTGATCTCATGCTTAGGATGAAATACATTTTCAGTACATGGTGGTTCTTAATTGTATATGTCAGCAAATAAAAAGTTCACTAATGAGGGCCAGAGAGATAGTACAGGGGTTAAGGTGTTTGCCTTGCGTGCAACTGGCCTGGCGGGTTCTATCACCAGTACCACATATGGGCCTTTGAGACCACTGGGAGGAACCAGGAATGAGCCCTGAGCACCTCTGGATGTAACCCCCAAAACAAGAAAGAAAAAAAAAATTTTTTCTGATTCCTATAGTGTGAATTAAAACTAAAAATTACAGGGTGAGTGACATCCTCCCAAGCCTTGCTTCAGGTTCCTAGCAGGTAACACTCCCAGACCCCAGAAAATACTTGGACAGCTGGGCCAGACCCCAACTTCTCAGGCCCAGCCATGCGGTGCTGCTTAGCCTTGGTGGTTCTTGGGGGGTCAACGGGACAACCCCAGCAGATCAGGGGACCCTGCACACACTTTCCTGCCCACTGAGCTATCTCCCACAGGTCTGTCTGAATGACTTGTATGGCAGTGCTTTACTCGCAGTATTTCATTGCACTCTACTCCATGGAAGACCTGACTTTGGCACCAGGGAAGGATAGTAAGGAACTTTTTAGTATGGCTGCGCTAGGGAACAGAACATGTCATGGTGAGAAAGGCAGGAGATTTGGGTACATCCTAAGGTCCTGGGGAACGGAGCAGGGGAAATAGAACGTGGGAGTGCGTGCTTTCTTCCTTCAGCGTAGAGGGAGAATTCTGCGTTATCAAACCACATGTTGCTTTGTTATTAGGATCACAAGTTTGGGTGGGGTTTGTTGAATGCGCTGCAGAGCCTCATACTCAGCTACCTGCAGTGCTTAACTGAAGCACTATGCGTGTCCTGCCCAGGCCCTCAGATCTGAATCCACCAGCAGCTCAGGTCACTGGAAGCACTTGAGCTGCGTGCAGTTAAGTAGAGCGGGTTAAGTAGTGTGAAGGCTAGGCCAGAAATCAAGTTTTAAATAAGTGGGAACTTCTTAGGGGATGTCCAGGGATACGTGTGGAGCATGTGGAACTTCAGATGCAGACACACACACACACACACACACACACACACACACACACACACATACACACAAACACACACAAGAATGTACATGTGCATTCTTAACTTCACCAAGTTTTATCTTTGCTGAATCAAGTCATACAGAATAAGTGTCATTGTCAATGCTTTTTTTTTTTTTTTTTTTTTTTTTTTGGGTCACACCGGCAATGCTCAGGGGTTTCTCCTGGCTCTGCACTCAGGAATCACTCCTGGCGGTGCTTGGGGGACCATATGGGATGCCGGGATCGAACTCAGGCCGGCTCAGGCCAGCCACGTGCAAGGCAAATGCCCTACCCGCTGGGCCATCGCTCCGGCCCCTGTCAATGCTTTTTTAAGTGTGGGTATTTTATCCACAAGTAACTATAAATGGTCTCCCAATATTGTGAATAGAAGTATGTTTTGTCTTGGGGCCCCCTTACTGTTCGGTGCTTACTCCTGCCTTTGTACTCAGGGAACACTCCTTAACCTCTGTGCCATCTCTCTGACCCCAGGAACAGATCTCTGAATTAGAATGGTAGTTCAGAGGAAGGACAGAGGATCTCATTGGTGCTAGCAGGTAAAGCTTTTAGGGGAAAGTATCATTTGAACGTTCATGAACTATTAAGGATGGATAGTTGGGGTTTGGATAAAGAAAGGGAGGAAAGGCGTTTCAAAGCGAGGATATGTTGTGAGCAAACACTTGGGCATGGAAAACCCAAGGCATATCTAGGAACAATAGAGGGACCAGCTGGGAGAGAGCTGAAGTTCCTGCTGAGGAATTGGGCAAGTTAGTGCAGGTTTTGAAGAGGAGGGTGTTGTGGATAGAGCTGTCTTTTAGGAAGCTGAACCCACGGCACGCTGAGGACAGAGGGCTGGAAGCGGATGTGTTTTCACAGACATATGTCCTTTCTGAAGAAAGGAGGCTATGTGAAGGAGTGAGGGAATAGTTCGTTTTGAACAATGGACAATGGAGGTGGGGTGACATGAAGAGAATGGGAAATGGAAGGCCGGGCGGCTAGCCGGGAGGAGAGGAAGCTTGTTCCGTCAGAGTCCCTGCTGCCCGTGTGTGCATCGCACGCTGCGAGCCCATTTCAAACCACCGTTCAGATTTTTCCTGGAGATTCAAAGGTATAGGGAAAAAAGCTAGAAACTTTTTTGGAAACTACCTTTTTCCTCTCCTAAGAATATTCCTCCCCCGTTTCTGAATAGCCTATTAAAAAATTGTTTAAGGTTAGGTGTTTCAGTTGCAATCCCTCATAACTGCTTGTTCCTCCCAAATTACTTCTCAAAACCTGGCAGTAGAGAGATTTCTCTGGAAAACCATCTGCAGTTCCCACTTCCCCGAATCCCATTCTCCCTTTGTCAGGCACTCTTTATCTAATGACCCGGACCAAATGAACTCTTTGGGAGAATCTGAGTGCGCTTCCACTGTAAGCACAGAGAAATACTTTATTTAGAAATCAGAAGAATTTTGCTGCAAACCAACCCATGTGGCTGCAGAGTTCTCTCATCTGCAAATTAAGGAAGGAGAGTCGGAAGGAGAGTGGGAATGGAGGAGAGTGGGAATGAAGGAGAGTTCCCACTGCAAATTGTGCTGCAAATGCCAGCACCTCTGGATTCGCCTGGATGAGCCCTGGACTCAGAATTTTCAGGGTACAGCAATTTACATTATTCTGTTAGTATAAATATTAAGAATAAATAGAAAGGCTACTGTCAGTGCTGTGTTAGAAATGATACTAATTAGGCAAAACCACATATGGTAAAAATTATCATCAGAGGGATTAGAATGGGATGTAGCTTTCTTGTTGGAGGTTTTCTCCTCTAAAGATGGAAAAAATGATATAGCTATAAAGAAAAAATAAGCGAATTATAAGTTTCTGTTTAAGAAAGAAAACCAGTCACAACTATCAAGCTACAGTTTTCACTCTAGACATTGCCTCAATCCATTTATGGATATTTGTGTAGGTATAAATAATATCTACAAATGAAAATAAAATATATTTTTCAATATACTTTTAAAATATTAAAAATTATAGTCTGTTATCTTATAACTGAATCAATATTAAAAGTATTCTATATGGGGCCAGAGAAATAGTACAGTGGGTAAGTCCCTTGCCTTGCCTATGGCCGACCCAGGTTCAATCTCTGGCATCCCTTATAGTCCCTTGAACACTGCCAGGCATGATTCCAGAGTGCAGAGGCAGGAGTAACCCCTGAGCATCACCAAGTGTATGACCCCATCCAAAAAAAGCAAAAAAAAGTATTCTGTTATATTTAAAACTAATAATTTATCATGAGGTTTCCTAATTGAATGATTCTAATAATTTTTTTAAGATACAGATTTGTGTATCTTCTATATGTGATTTTTATTTGTTTGACTTTTAATCCATTATTTCTCTAGATGCCATGGAATATATTTATTTAGTCAAAAGGAATGATATCTTTATAATATCTTATTTCCTTTCTGAAAATGAGTACTTTCTGTATCTACTCAACATCAGAAATAAGTACTTTATTTTTCTGCAATTGTAATTAAGTTTTTTGGGGGTGAACCTAGAGGTGTTTAGGGGTGCTCAAGTGCTCAGGGGTGCTCCTGGCAGGACTTGGGGGGTCTATAGGCTGTGGGGATCAAAATAGGGGGGGTCAAGCTGGGAATCAACCTTGAGTACATGGAAGGCAAGTGCTTTACCTGTCGTACTATCCCGCTGGCCTCTGACTTTAGTCTCAAATTGACAGCTGTGCCAGAGAGAGGGCTGAGCACACGCTCTGGATGCAGGAGGCTGGGCTCAGTCCTCGGCACACATGGTCCTTAGCAAGGGGCGTCTGGAGCTGGGAGTGGTCTACGCTCTGCTGGCTGTGGCCCAACTGCCATCCCATCCTCCCACCCTGAATCAGGTTGACTTTTTACCAAAAGTTTATATCTCATAAATAGATTTGCAGTGGCAGGTATAGGGACTGGACAGGTCGTACAGTGGGTAGGGTGCTTGCCTTGCATGCAGTCACTCTGGGTTTCTACTCGAGTACCCCATGGGGTTCCCTCAATCCTGCCAGGAGTAATGTCAGAGTGTAAAGCCAGGAGTAACCCTGGGGCATGGGCAGTAACCCCCCCAAAAAACTACATTGGCAATATAAATGTAAAAACTTTAATTTATGAAGTTATATTGAACTTATTAAAAATTATTTTTACTATATAAAATAAGTCCTAAGCATTATTCTTTATTTAATATTGACAGTTCATGTAATATTTAAAAACTATAAGTCCTCGTAAAACTCTTTTCTTCTTTTCATAATATGCTAGGTAAATTCAATCATGTTTATATACCTAGAATGGCTCAGAGTTTATCTTTAAAAAATCATGTATATATAGGCATACCTTTTGTTAGCTTAGAAAAGGAAAAACTTTTATTTGAGCTGCTATATATAGATCTAGACTATTAAGATACATTTTATCTGTGAGATGCGAGTCATTTTGTGTTCAGGTGGGTCTTTTCCCAAGGTCTTATTTTGAGTGTCTTATGCATAGCTAGCTGCTAGTGTCAGGACTAAAATAAGTGTTGTGGCTTAGAATAGTCTTCTTACCCATGGGTCTCTGCCACTCCTTACTTTATCTCCAGTTCATCATATTTACTTACTACTCTTCTTTTAATTTTCCTACATGTATATGTATGTGTATATATATATATATATATATATATATATATTTATGTCATTCAAATAAATGCAGTCATTCTATATCTGTCTCTCTCCTTCTGGCTAATTTCACTCAACATAATCTTCTCCATGTCCATCCATTTATAGGCAAATTTTATAACTTCATTTTTCCTGACAGCTGCATAGTATTCCATTGTGTAGATGTACCAGAGCTTCTTTATCCAGGTCATCGATTTTTGGGCACTCTGGTTGCTTCCAGATTCTGGCTATTGTGAATAATGCTGCTATGAACATAAAAGTAGGGATGGTGTTTCCGCTCGCATTTTTGGTTTCCCAGAGTAGATTCCCAGGAGTGGTATGGCTGGGTCAAATGGGAGTTCAATTTCTAGTCTTTGGAGGAAAGTCCATATTGTTTTCCAGAAAGGCTGTACCAGCCGGCATTCCCACCAACAATGGATGAGTGTCCCCTCTTCAAAGGGCTTGAATTTTTCTACTTAACTGCTTTCTCAGCCTCTTCCTTTCTGAACTTTAAAAAGTCTTGGTTATGGGTGGGGAGTGTGGCACAAGGGATGTGAATCTGGTCCCTGGCAATACACGGCCGCACATGTGCGCATACAGACACACACTCAGGAACTCACACACTCCAATAAAATCTGGGTCCTGAAGAAGGAAGGTTGGGAAGAAGGATCAGGGTTTGGACAGAACTCTCTGGAGCATGAGGCACCTGGTTGAGTGTGTCTGAAGGAAGCAGGCCAGGCTAGGAGAGGAAACAAGTGTCTCAGGGTTAGAATTTAACCTCTATCCTGGTGTCCTTCCCGTGACAGCACCAGGAAGAAGCTTCCTCTTATCACTGACCCTGCTCTGTTTGCTTCAGAGACCTGCATTCAGTCACCCAAAATGTGATCCCTATTTTAACTTGCTATTCCGAAAGGTTTCTTGGATGATTGTCTTCTCTGATCTCTTTCCCATTCAACTTGCATAATGAGGACATATATTACATTCATTTTCCAATGAATACATATAAATTACAAACTTATAGGCTGGGTATAGTATAGCAGGTAGGAACTTACCTTGTACATGACTCACCTGAGTTCAATCCCCAGTACCAGATACTTCCGTAAGCCCCGCCAGGAGTGATCTCTGAGCATAGAGCCATGAGTATCCCTGAGCTCTACTGGGTATGACCTCAAATCAACAACAACAACAACCACCACCAAAACCCCACAAATTATGAACTTTTATATATACATATATATGTATATATATAAACACCCATCTCCTTTTTTGAGTTTTCTTTTATTATAGGTTTACAAGTATTATTCTTTGACTGGGTTAAAAATTAATGGTTATGAAAGAAAAGGGGTCTTTGTACTTTTGATGAAAATTAACATTAGTAACTTATTATAATGCATTTTTAGGGCCTAGATATTCCTTTGTCCAGGATCCAGATGGAAGTCTGGCTGAAAACTAAGAGCAAATAGAAGAAAGTGAGCTTGATTGGTAATTTCGAGGTGGGCTTTCTCTGAGCACTGGTTTTCATGTGCCACTGGAGTTCCATCTCTGAAAACAAAGCTGGCTTTAGACTGTGTACTACTGTTTATGGCACTGGGTTGTTCTATATGCCTTAGTTTTCCACATGCCTTGCCAAATTGGTTTCCTGACCATGACCTTGTGGTTCAGCATTTCCCCTTCCCTCCACCCGTTTCCTGCCTTTACTTTTGATCATCAGGTTTTTTTTCCACATGAATCCCATGGTAGTAATGCAGTAGTCAGACTTATGATCATGAAGCCCCACCCTTGGTCTCCTGAAATTCTTTTCAGAAAAGTGTATTTTACACATCTCTGCTCAATAACTATAATATAAAGCTTTCACACAGTTGAAAGTCTTCTGTTTTAACAGCAGATTTTGGGAAAGAAAACCTTTACTTTTTCATAAATTCTGGCATCAGCATTGCTATTAAGGAGTGTTTTCCAACTCTTACCTGAGTGCACGAATCCCATTTCCTGTTTAGCCCTTCCGGTTTCCCCTCCTCTCAAGTTTCATATCTCTTTGTACTTCTAGATCATCACCCAGCCTGTCTTCTGTGGAACGCATCGTACATGCACACTTTCTTCGATTAAACTCTTTTTGGGGGCATGGGCACACCCAGTGGTGCTCAGATCCCACTCCTGATGGTGCTCATATTCAGAGCCAACGTTTGAACCAGGGTCACAGGCACAGCTGCATGCTAGGAAACTTTGTTCTGTCTCTCTGGACCCAGGGCTCTATTTTTGGTGGGGGTCATACCTGGCAATGCTCAGGGGTCACTTCTGGTTCTGCACTCCAGAATTACTCCTGGCAGTGCTCAGGGGACCGTATGGGATACCGGGATTGAACTCAGGTCAGCCGCATGCAAGGCAAACACCCTACCTGCCTACCATAGCTCCAGCCCCTGGACCCAGGACTCTACAGTCATTCACTCTCCTGTAGTACTGTTAAAGTTGAAAAGAGGAAACAGTAAGGTGGCGGATGTAAAATATGCAGTCTTCAATAGCTTTTCTCTATTTCATCTGGGATCACTTTGAAACTGTAATGAAATAAAGCCCTCATCACCATAGCAATTAAAACTAGAAAATAGTCAAGAAAAAATTTTAGTAATTTGTGACAATAAAGTGTTCTTTGCTCTTTGCTGAAGAACTAAATGTATAGGAAAGATATTCCCAGACAGAAAAATGCCAGTTCTCTCCATGGTCATATACCAGTTTGATGCAATTTCAAAGTTTTAATGGAATATTTCAATAGAATTTGATAAATTGATCTCAGTTGAATAAAGAGGAAAGGAATCATTTTATGACACATATGTGCATATTCCTAATCTTGACTAATTAAACATTATAGCATTGGCACAGGAGCAAAATAGTATCTAGAAAAATAAAGTCAGAGAATCATTTACTATATGATGAAAGAAAGAATGAAAGAAAAGAAATACAAACAGAAAGAGACAGACAGATCAGCGGGAAGAGGATAGTCAGTTTGGCAATTTGTGAGTGGGTGAGGGCAAAGAGAATCAAGGCCCCTGGGTGAGGAAGCAAGTAAAGTGTATCTCTTGAAGCAAGAAATCCCTGAGAGTCTCTAGGGAAGAGAAGTTGGGCAGTAGAGGAGATGATATGAAGGAGATAATCAAAGACCCTAAGTATATTCTTCCAAAGATTTTGGATCTTTTCTTATATGCTTTCTGCTGTGTTCTCTTTGATTTCATTTGCACAATTTTTTTGGCTTTTTGGGTCACACTCAATGATGCTCACGGGTTACTCCTGGCTCTGCACTTAGGAATTACTCCTGGCGGTGTTCAGGGGACCACGTGGAATGCTGAGGGTCGAACCTAGGTCTGCTGCGTGCAAGGCAAATGTCCTACCTGCTATACCATCACTCTGCTCCCCCAATTTACACATTTTTATCTGAAATGTATACCCATCTATTATGTAAGTGTAGAACTTCCATTTTTCCCAATTAAATGCCCAATTATTCTAACTCCATTGATTGAGTGTTCACCCAAGGACGTTCAGTGTTATTTTAAATGTCATCAGGTAGAATTTTTTTCTTTTTTTTTTTTGGGCCACACCTGGCAATGTTCAGGGTTACTCCTGGCTCTTTGCTCAGGAATTACTCCTGGTGGTGCTCAGGGGACCTTATGGGATGCCAGGGATCGAACCCATGTCGGCTGTGTGCAAGGCAAACGCCCCTACCCACTGTGCTATAGCTCCGCCCCCAGATAGACATTTTTTTTTCTCGATTTGTTTCTGAATTATTCCCGTCCCATATCTGTTCCTCTATCATGCAAAATACACCACTGTAAAGAAAGTCTTGAAACAGCTGAGTGATATGGCAGGATTTGCCTCTGTGGAATAGTGTGTCGGCCAGTTGGGATTCTGCCCCGGAAAATTCAGACAAGAGAGATTGATAACCAGAGCGGAACTGGAGCCTTTAAGGTGGAATGGGCAGAGCTTTCCATTTGCTGTGAACCTTTGTGGGGGGCAGATGAGGAGGATGCCTCAGGTTTCTGGCCTGGGAAACTGAACGGATACTGCTGCGATCTTTCACTGAGGAGGAAGAAAAGCAGCAGGTCTGAGGAGAGGCAAGTGAAGAGGCTGAGTTCAGTCTGGGACATAGTGAATTTAAAATACCCATAAGACTCCTCGCAGGAGAAGCAGAGGTACGCATTTGAATTTGTAAATCTGAATCTCATTAAAGATCTGGGTTGAGAAATACTTAGACAGCATCAGGAGATAGCCTGCAATTGGTTGTGTGGGAGTAGATGTGCAGGGAGAGCTTGGAGGTGAGCAGGTGAGCTTGGCATCCTCAGCAGTGCCCTGGGGGGACAGGGGGAGCAGCCAGAAGGGACAGAGACTGAGGGAGTGGTTGGAGAAGTAGAGGGAGATTGAGATATTGGAGTATTTTGGAAGCTAGGTAGAAGATAACGTTTTTTTCCCCTGGGGGCTTGGGGGTGGTGGTTCCCAAACAGTGCTCAGGGGAGAGGGACCAGGGCTAGCCTGGTGATACTTGGCCAACTGGACTGGTAGGCTCAATCCCAAGCCTTGAATAAGAATATCTTGGAATTGGGGCCCAGAGATAGCTTGGTGAGTCATGCACCTTCTTTGCAAGTTTGGGGTCATCAGTTAGATCCTCTGGTTCACCCCACACTTGTCACAGCATTGCTATTGGGTTCTCTGACATCACAGTGAGAGTGTGATTTGTGACACACAGTCCAACCAAGTGTCTTTGAGCACCACATCTGAGTGTGTGTGTGCGTGTGTGTGTGAGTACTATATCCAGGTGTAGGAGAAAATTGCGTTCAAGTGGGTTATGATCACTGCATCTACGTAATATAAGAAAATCACATCCAAGGACTTACAGTCCTACAGATGTTGAGGAAAGAGAGGGCTTGGAAGGCGTCTGTGATCTGGCTGGGAGGCCCTTGCTGACTGTGACATACTTTGGAGGGAGTGGTGGCATGGAAACTTGGAGTTGAGCAGTGACTCGGAGGGGAAGTGAATGTAGATAACTTGTTGAGAGCTTGTCAACAAACAGAAGAGAGAGAGCAGTTCTGAGACTGTGGAGTTCAAATTTTCTAAGTTTCTGTTTTGAAACCAGGCAAGGCCTCGATATACTTAATACTGATGGGAAAGATCCAGAGGAAAGAAAAGAAATGATAATCCCGTGTCCAGGATGACTGGAAACAAGTATCCCAGGGGCAACTGCAGACAAAGAGGATGTGTGACTCTGCAGAGTGGTGACCAAGTTAAGGGAATCTAACCGTTTCTATTTTCTCCGTGAAGTAGGATGCAAGCGTTTCTGCCTTGAGCAAGGAGAGAAATGTGGTAGCTTGAAGGGTTTGTGGTAAATGAAGAAAGTTGGAAATAGTTTCCAGGTACAAAGGAGAGTGAGGCGGCTAACTTAGTGTGTCAGCGGTGAGCACATGGTATATGAATTCAGAGGCACAGCGAGGAGGGATTCCAGCACCGGCTTAGAGTTCATGATTAGAGATTTGGGCTTACTAGACCCTTAAAATAAGAGCTGAGAGGATATAAAAATTAGTAAATAGAATCAGAATCAGTAGGTGAAACAGGAATATGCAGAAGGTATGCTATTATGGGGACCAGGGGTTCCAAGTAGAAGGTGAGTTAATGAATAGACCCAGGGTCACAGAGATGCGGTTCTCAGCCCTGGCTCCATCGTAGCAGCACCTGGGGAGACTCTTGTGCATCCCAGGTCTCTGCCAACCCAAAGACAATGAGATTGTTATCTGTGACTGGGTCCCTGCTACCACTGTTCTCTGTGTAGTTTTCTACTTATGGGCCAGGATTGAGGGTGAGTGGGTGGCGATGTGGTGAGAGAGGGGCAGGGAAGAGAAAGAGAGAGATTGAAAAGTGGTTGAACTTGGCAGCCAGGTCATTAGTGGCTTCTGAGAGTGTAATTTCTAAAGCGGTGAGACTAGATTTCAATCTGTAGCAGGAGGGACTGGATGGGGACACAGTTTTGTGGCAAAATAAAATAAATGGAGACGATTGATGCCTCTAGCCATGATTGGGGGATGGACCTATGTGAGCTTCTGTGGAAAGTGGGGGATGGGCAGGGGGTGTGACTGAACGATGCTTTGAGGAATATGAGACTGCAAGACTGCAGTAACGGCTTAGATGAGCATAAATTGAATTCCGCAATTATCTGGCCTCTATTACTCACTGTTGCTGAAGTAACACATAAAGTGCTGATGTGTAGAGTGAGTCTGTCTTGCATCCAGGGAAGAGGATAGGCCTTGAAGAGAAAAAAGGTTTGGTCAGGGGCTGGAGCGATAGCACAGCGGGTAGAGCATTTGCCTTGCACGCAGCCGACCTGGGTTCTATCCCCGCATCTCATATGGTCCCTCGAGCACCGCCAGGAGTAATTCCTGAGTGAAGAGTCAGGAGTAACCCCTGAGCTTCAGCTGGGTATGACCCAAAAAAAAAAAAAAAAAGTTTGGTCAAATTGTGTTTGGCGCCCAGTGAGGATCAACCTCTCATTTTCCTGGGAGCCTCTTCCCTCCAGCAGTGATGGACCCATCACAGGCTCTTTAGGTCAGCATCCAGTTCAACACTAGTTGCATACAACTAGTGTTATATGAAAAGTGTGACTCTCTGCACTAATACCACCTTCAGCTTTATTAAATATTCTCATTAAATAGACTTGCTCCCATCATTAAGGAGAAACACTTAAATACTGAAGTTGACTGAGGGTCTGAAAGAGTTTGTTTCTTGTTTCTGTTCTGTGCATATGATAAGGGAAAGAAGGTTTGTCTGTGTTACCTAAATTTATATTTTCCCTGCTGTTTGTTGGGGAAGGACTCCCAAGCTGTGCTCAAGAGGCAGCCGAACCGAGCAGGCCAATGCTTGGGCCTGTGGTGCTGCTCACACCCCTGCAGTGCGGGCGCCACCAGAGCCACCCCAGAGGTGATGAGGCAGTCCACCAAGGCCACTGGGAATTTTACTCACTGCTGTGCCTGCAAGGCATGGCGCCCGGCCACTGAGCTGTTTCAACAGTCCAGTCTTATTTCCCTTTTCCTTGGGGAAAGTGGCTTATAGATCACAACTGGCTTGGTGGGACTCACAAGAACCATGTGTGATGCCAGGGATTGAACCTGGGTCAGCCTAATGCAGGCAAGTACTTACCCACTGTATACCCTATCTTCCTTTTTCGAATTGTGTGCATAGTAGTGGCATATTAACAAATTAATTAAACAATTAAATGAATGATAATGCAGTGGTTTTTTTCCTTCCTTATCCCATATTATCTTAAACAGTGTTTACTAAGTGGTTAGGAGCCTGGGCCCTAAACATTCTGGGTGCAAATCACATTACTGTTACTCACAATATATGTAACCTTGGTTAGGTCACTTAATCTTCCTTTTTTGTTTGATTCCCCATCTCAAAAGCCATGACAAAATATTATCTCCCTCATAACGTTATCGGAGGACTACCTATAAGAAGTATTTAACATTGGTTGTTGTAAGTTGTCATGAGCTCAGCTCAGAGGAGATCACTCCCATAGCATGTAGTACCAGGGCTCTGGCATGCATCCATGTGCCCAGCCAGCCCTTTAAACTGTTTGCCCTGAGTGCACGCTGACTCGGAAGTGAAATTTCTTACACAAGTACATCACAAGTATGACTTACTTGTGATATAACTTGTAGACGTTACTTACTAAGTAATGTAAGTAATGTAATTGTGATGTTACTAAGTAGAACTTAGACTGCAGCCCAGTAAATGATTTTTAACTTTCAAATCAGGAACCAAGTAAAAGAGCTGCTGTTATAGTTTGGACTTTGGTTACCAATAAAAAGGTGCATTGTCTTTTACCTAATAAAGTCCCCCCAGTGTCTCTCTTTATTCAGGCATAAAATCATAGTCTTTGCAACTAAGATAAATGAGGAAACTGTTAGGATATCATAGATTTGTAGTGATGTAAATTTTCTAGGTTTTACCAAACTCAACAGTGTTAAAGATAGACTCTTAGGAGGCAAAATGTTTGATGAGTTACCCAGTTTTTAAGCCTCATAATTTTTGCCAAAAACAGAAATTTATTTTAAAAGAGCAGCCCCATTGGGGAGGGACAATGAAATGAAGTCTAATGAGATGTTAATGACATTAAGGGATGCTGGTGAGTAGAAAGAGAGAAGCTTCATTTTGGCGACATGATGGTGGGAAATGTATGTTTGAGATAAGAGAATTTTTCAGTTGTAGACTTTTCATATGGTTGCAGTTTTGTAATTGTTCCTTTCAAGTTTGCATTATCCGTGCCATAAACTCTTGAATTTTCATGTCAAGTTTGTAAAGATTTAAGAACAAACAACAATCTGTAACTGATAGTCACTTTTAGAAAATGTCTATTTTTTTTTTAAAAAAGAGCAAATTTTAACTTGGAAAATATAATTAGATTAAACCTCTGAGCTCTTTGAAATAATTGTACTATGCAGCAATATGAATAACATTTAGTTAAGAGTTTTAAAGTCACTCAAAGAATTAAAATTTATTATTCATTACTTCTTAAAAGTCAGAACCATAATGAGTTGAATTATAAATGTCTTAAAACTTAAATTTAGCTCCACCAGTTCTATGACTATTTCACCACAGTAGAGTACTAGAATTTTTTGTGTCTCATAAACATATAATCACTTGATCACTTGACATCCCGTTATTCATCAATTTGCTCAAGTGGGCACCAGTAATATTTCCATTTGACCCTATCACGTGCCAATGTAGCCCAATGGCATCTGGTTGCTTCAGGAATATGAAGAGCCTCAAACCGTTAGTTCAGGGTCTTGACGAAGAAGTCTGACCATCTTGTAGGTGGGCGGCCACGTGATCTTTTTGACATCCTGTGGGATCCAGTTGGTAACGGCTCTAGTCCAGCGATCATCTCCAAATTGCATTACATGTCCAGCCCATCTGATTTTCCATGCCTTGGCAACGAGACAGCGTCCCTGACTCTGGAACAGTGTGGAGGTCGGAGCTACGGATTCCTTTTTTCACTTGAGTGAGGCATGATATTCCAAGCATAGCTCTTTCAATTCCTCTCTGGGAGACCCAAATAGCATTCTCATCCTGCTTTCATAAGGCCCAGGTCTCTGAGGCGTATGTTAATGCAGGGAGAACAGTGGAATTGAAGAGATGTGCCTGGAGCTGGAGGTTCTTTGTCTTTTTAGCTATTTCTTCGATGCTTTTAAAGGCATTCCATGGTGTTCTCTTCCTCCTGCGCAGCTCAGGTTTTATGTCATTCATCATGTTGACTTCTCGACCTAGGTACACATAACTGCTGCATTCAGAGATGTTTGTTCCATTGAGAGTGAATGGGGGCCTCTGGAACTAGTTTTGCTGAGATTTTTTCATGAACATAGTTTTGCTGAGATTCAGCTGTAGACCTATCTTTCCACATTCTCGGTCGAAGTCAGCCAGCATTTGTGCTGCTTGTCTAATGTTTGGTGTTATTAGAACGATGTCATCAGTAAAGTGGAGGTGGTGTAGTTGCCGACTGTCTATCTTCACTCCCATTCTGTCCCATTCTAATTGTTGCATGATGTTTTTGAGGGTGGCACTGAAGAGTTTTGGTGAAATGGTATCACCCTGCCGAGCCCCTCTTTGACATCGATGATCACTTATTTGTAGAATGGTAAGATCCCGGTGGTGAATCCGTAATACAGCTCATGAAGGTTCTTGATGTATTGGGTTTGAACGCCCTATTTGGCTAGGGCTTCGATGACCGCTTTTGGTCTCAACAGAATCAAAGGCTTTCTTTAAATCAATGAACATGAGACAGAGTGACATCCTGAACTCCCTACAAACCTCAATGAGCTTGGTTACCGTGTGGATATGGTCGATTGTGCTGAATCCTTTTCAGAAGCCATCTTGCTTGCATGGTTGTCCTTCATCTAATGTTCTGCCAATCATGTTCAGGATGACTTGAGTGAACAGCTTGTAGATGACAGACAACAGGTAGATGAGGCGATAGTTGCCAATGTCATGGATGTCTCCCTTCTGAACAGTAGAACTATCCTGCTGGTTTTCCAATGGGAGGGCACCTTGCATTCAGACAGATAGCGTGTGAAGAGCCGAGTCAGTGTATTGATGAGTATTTAAGGCAGATTTTTTCAGGTGTTCAGGTCTGACTTTGTCTGGGCCTGGTGCTGTTCCCCTTCTTTACCGACGAAATGGCATGTCGGTCTTTAGAAGGGAGAACGTTGGGAACGACATATCCATCCTGTGGAATTTGGTCTGTGGGCAGGTGGATGTGGCTATCAAAGAGATTTGAGTAGAAGTCATGGATAATTTTCTCCATTGCCTTTCTGTTAGATGTGATTGATCCATCAGGACATTGGAGGGCAGTCATCTTGGTCTTATAGTTGGTGGGCATTGTGAATGCTTTTCCCTGCTTCTGCTGCACCTTCCAGTATTTCTGCTCTTCTCTCTTTGAGGTCTTCCTTTATCGCTTCTCTGCACTGCTTTGCAAGCTTGGATGTTAGCATTTGGTCGCCTGAGGCTCACGCCTTGCCACGTTGGCGAATGAGCTCGAGAGTTTTTGAAGACAGGCGCCCTTTTGTGGTTTTTTTATTGAGAAGTCTCTGTATCAGAAATCGCTCTAAATACATTATAGGTATTAACTCATTCACTATAGCTCTATGAATGAGGTCTTATTTTGTCCAAAATTTCATAGGTGGAGTGTCCCAGAGCTAAGATTTCTATTCATACTAGCCAGTTCTAGGACCTTGACTGCTATATGGATTATCAATATTTAAATACATGAATTCTGAGGTGAAGTTTAACATGCTCAAATTCCCCATATTGCTTACTTTTTCAAGAGGGGGAGAGTTCACTATACTAACTTGGATTTATTGTACAAGTTTGGATACTTTTAGAGATCTTTTATGTTTCAAACAGAATTCCTGAGAAGTTAAGCATTATAGATTGATTATGGGCCAGGAAAACAAGACCAGAAAAAAATTTTAAAAAAATGATATGCTGGTTGTATTGTACTGTGGTAGACTGCAGCTCGTGTTGCATTACCTTTACCTGGTCTCAGTCTTGCTTCCCATATTCCATGCCAAGCATTTCATTTACTACCTTATACATTGATTACATGTCTGAGGATTTAGGGATAAAGTAGAAGGATAATATGCCTGAGTTTGCAGCAAATCAAAAACAACCTCCTGTTTCTGGACTAAAGAACTCTAACATTTTAGAAATGTTTCCAAGAGCAGTTTTCCTGACTCATCGGAATCAAAGCAGGGACCACATGAAAAACTGGTATGTTTGGTTCCTTCCTTCATAGGTCTTTGGCTTCCCTGCTTTTTGTGTGTTCATTCATAAGACCATCATGTATAAGATGGGATAATGGCTGCTCTTTTGTTCTTGCTTTTTGAGCCACACTCAGTTCCACTCAGGGATCGTTCCTGGTGAGCATTTCTGGCAGGATTTGGGAAACCATGCAAAGAGCCGGAACCAAACCTGAGTCAGCTGCATGCAAGGCAAACACCCTGTCAGCTGTACTGCTTCTCTAGCCCCGAGTTTCTGGTTTTGGTTTGCCTCATCTGCTCTGGCCTGAACCCTTTTCCCTGGGGTCTTACACCTCCAAATGTAAAAGAGGATTTTATGCAGTTTGGTAAGTTTATAGGCTTGCATTGCCACAGTCAAAGATGAAGATTCTCTCATGTCTTATCTGATTCATGTTAAATTTAATTCTTTTGAAAATTATACTAATTCTGTAAAGTATGTTATTTTATTTATGCTTGTAAAGATAATATTTGCTTTTGTAAGAGAACCAAATCACAAAAATATAAGCCCAAACCTTTCTGTATGTCCTCTACTTAGAATCCACTGGTATAAAAATAAAGAAATTTTTAGTTTTATCTGGGGATGGGGGTTTTGAGGCCACCTTTACAGTGCTCAGGTCTCACTAATGGTTCTGTGCTCAGGGACCACTCTTGGAGGTAGGGGGGAGACCGTCTGCTGGCTTAGAATCAGTTGGCTGCATGCAAGGCAAGTGCCTTAATCTCTGTACTATCTCTGTGGCCCCCAAGCTCCCCAATAAAGAATCTTTTAGATGGGGTCCTTCCACATGGGAGATAGATAAAAATAAATCATTTTATTTAACAAAGTTATACTACAGGTGCTAATTTTCTTTCTATTATTTTTAGTTATGGAGCTATTTCTGTGTCAAAATACAGATTTTTTTTAACTGGCAGCTTACTATTTTAATGTGAATAGACTTATGATTCTTTCTTCAACAAAACCATTTTGGTGAGATATACTGTTTTCATGTGTCTCTTGGAAGCATTATACTGCTGGAAATGCAGGACCGAACGATAGCCCAGCGGGTAGGGCATTTGACTTGCACGCGGCCGGCCTGTGCAGGCCCAGGTTCGATCCTCGGCATCCCATATGGTCCCCGAGCACTCGTCAGGAGTAATTCCTGAATGCAGAGCCAGGAATAACCCTGAGCATCACTGGGTGTGACCCAAAAAAGCAAAAAAAAAAAAAAATACTGCTGGAAATAACACTTTCACTTACACCCATGCCCACTTTTTCCATAATTTTTCTATAGGATAATTTATAAGTAGAGCCCTGTTGAGTCTATCAGAATATATATTAAAACATTTGAGAGTGCCCCCATTTGCTCTCCAGGGTCTATAACCATGTGCGCTTCTACTAACAATACTCTTTTACTGTATCCGGTTTCTCTTTTCCAAAATGGATTCATTTACCTTAGAAAAACATTTGAGTGCCTGTTATGTACCAGGGAGTGCTCGGGATTCAGTACTAAGCTAGATAGAACTGGCATTTGCCCTCCCAAAATGTGTTGTTTGTGAGTACAAGTATCTTTCTGTGTTTTTAAAAACTACTATTCTCAATGCACAAAAAGAAGAGAGAGAGAAGAAAAAGAAGAGGAAGGAAGGAAGGAGGGAGAGAGAGAGGGAGGGAAGGAGGGAGAGAAGGAGGGAAGGTGGGAGGGAGAGACAGACAGGAAGGAAGGAAGAAAAGGAGGGAGGGAGGGAGGGAGGAGGAAAAGAAGAAAGAAAGGAAGAAAGGAAGAAAGAAAGAAAGGAAAGAAAGAGAAGAAAGAAGAAAGAAAGAGAGAGAGAGAGAGAGAGGAGAGAGAGGGAGGGAGGGAGGGAGGGAGGAAGGAAGGAAGGAAGAAGGAAGGAAGGAAGGAAGGAAGGAAGGAAGGAAGGAAGGAAGGAAGGAAGGAAGGAAGGAAGGAAGGGAGAGGGAGAGAGGGAGGGAGGAAGGAAGGAAGGAAGGGAGGAAGGGAGGGAGGAAGGGAGGGAGGGAGGGAAGAAGGAAGGAAGAAAGGAAAGAAGGAAGGAAGGAAGGAGGGAGGGAGGGAAGACGGAAGGAAGGAAGAAAGAAGGAAGGAAGGGAGGGAGGGAGGGAAGAAGGAAGGAAGGAAGGAAGGAAGGAAGGAAGGAAAGAAGGAAGGAAAGAAGGAAGGAAGGAAGGGAGGGAGGGGAGGGAGGGAAGAAGGAAGGAAGGAAGGAAGGAGGAAGGGAAGGAGGAAGGGAGGGAAGGAGGGAGGAGGGAGGGAGGGAGGGAGGGAGGAAGTACCTGCCATAGAGTCAGAGGCAGGCTGGGTGGGGTGGGGGGAATCAGGGGACATTGGTGGTGGTAAAGTGCGCTGGTGGAGAGATGGGTGTTGGAACACTGTATGACTGAAACCCAATCATGAACAGTTTTGTAATGCTCTATCTCATGGTGCTATAATAAAAAATTTTAAAACAGTCACTATTCTCATTTGAATTCCATATATACATATATATGGAATATATATATATTTTTGTGAATTGAGTCTTCGCTTATTTTTTCTGTAATTTATATTTCCTTTTTCATTATTATTTTCAGAGTGTGACAGAGTTGTATATTTCTGGGGGAGATTTTTGTCTACCTGAAGATTATAAAATTGTTTCTCCACTGGATTAGCCAAGGTTTTGCACTGCAGAAGCAAAAACTGACTTTTTTCTGCCTAAGCCACAAATGGTATCAGGTGCACACAGAATTGCCAGGAACACTGGAACTAAGGAATCAAGAGGAACTGCGTGACCTGCAGAGTCAGGAGCACATGACAGAGGTGGACTGGGCAAGTCCATCCTCCCTGTCGCTGAACCTACCTGCTCAGGTAAACGCATAAGGGAGAGAACATCTTTTCTGACTTTTTTTATCTTCCTATGCAGTTTTTGTTTTTAGGTGTATTGTCCTCATATGACAGTGAAGATAGCAAAATAGTTTTAGCAGTCTCTTAGCATTTTAGCCGAAGGAGGACACTTCTTTCTCCTTAGCATCTTTAGCAGAAGGGAGGTGCTTCTTCCCCAATAGTCTGTCAAAAGTCTTGGTGTTGGATCTCACTGGCCTCTCTTGTGACATGTCTGTGAATGAATCCCTGAATGAAGGACGATGCAAGGCTTTTATTGCCAGTCCTGTCCCAGGGGTGTCATCTAAAAGTAGATGACACTACTAGTGTCAACTAGATTGAGAAAAAGTGATGGTGGTCCTCAGAAAAGTGGGGGGGGGAGTGATACTCGTAGAAGAGGAGGGCTAGATACACAAAAGCAACAGATGTTCTTTGTAATGGCATATGGCATTTTGAATAATGCTGGATTTTGAATTCTTCCAATAGAGTAGAATGTCAGTTTGTAATTTATTGTTTCAACAAATGAAAATGTCTTTTTATTAAATCAGTTCTTTTTGCACAATACATCAGTCACTAAGGAGAGGAAATATTAAAATTCTCATAAGGAAAGTAGATTTCATCCTTTGTTTTTGAACCAATTATAGTGAATGAAAAAAACATATTGAGGAATAAATAATTGCCTCATTTGTAGTGTATAAATATACAATATTTGTATGGTTTTAAATACACAGTTCATACATGGGAGATATGTACACTTTACTGAATACCCTTGTTTTGCTGAAATCTAGTACAGTGTTATGAACATGTTTATAGAGTTCCAGATAGAAGCTTATGTTAGGAAAGAAGAAAGTATGCCCTCAAGCACATGGCATGAAAAGTCACTGCTCTGTGTAACAAGACTTTGGTGCTGTGCATTCAATACTGTTTCCCCTTTTAAGCCCATGTTTGCTATGTATTTTCTCCTATAGATGATAGTAACAAACCAAAAAGAGCAAGAAACAGTAAAACAATGAAATACAGTGACACAAACATTGGTTTTGAATCAGCCAAACTTGGGTTTCAGTCAGATTTTTTACATGATGTCATCTTGACTATAGCCTCTCCATCTGAAAAAATGATGTAATACCTCTTGAGTTTACTGATTAAATTATGTCATTCTGTAAACAATAGTAATTATTATTATTGCTATTTTTTCATTATTATGTGGGGTAGATGAAATAAAAAATTAGTTATGACAATCAGTATATATAGCACACACAGTTGTGTATACTGAAAGAAATATGATACATTTCCAAATATATGCGTGTTTCTTTTAATATCTGCTGCCTGGGTACAGTTGTGCTAAGATTTTGTTGGGGAACAGGTTGATTTTCCAAAGATGAGCTGTGACATGCTGATTTGGATTATTCCACAGTTCTGTGAAATATATGGCCTGTCCTATACATTTTCAGGTATCAGAGTAGCAGCACCTGCTCGTTGCGTTATAGTTTAGCACCCTAGGAGTAGAATGAATTATCTGTGTACTTTGTCCAATCTAGCCTGCAGTGTTTGAACTCTGGGTCACACTTTAATTTGAGTAACAATTTCACTTATTGATGCTCATGTTGATTTGGCACTTTGCAATGGAATGATTTATACAAAGCCTTTATCCTTTGGGCAGAGCATGCATTTGTTGTCTAACTAGAATTTAGCATAGAATAATTTTATGACAGACCACATTTGGCATGCCTAGTTATTCGGGGAATTTTCAAAGAACCGTAGTGGGACTTTTTAGTCACACATCCTCTCTGTTCTTAGTCATCCATTCCTTTTTATGGTAGTCATTAGCAAATATCTCTCAACCTCTTCTATAATGGTTAACAACCAGTGTAAGCTCTCTGTCGTGTTGGCTGTTTTGAGCTCTGTGTACTTAATTATGAGACAGTCAGCATCTACTTGTGAAAACATAAACTAAATGTTGGTATAGTCTCCACATGTTTTATTTTTACAGAACCACAGTCGTTAATGTACACATTAAGCTATTTCAAATTTACTAATTAAAGTATTCTTCTGAAATATTTGTTTAGGAATGATCTTTTCTCCCCTCTACTTGTATCACCTTTCTAAGTGTTGCTGCTTAGTTTCAGAATTAAGGCACAAGAGAATTGAAAGTCAGTGTGATTCGAGGTTTTGTTGTAATGCACAGGAAAAAGTGACATTGGTGCAGTCAGAAATCCCTTTGACATTTAGTTGGCCCTGATGGCCTGCTCAAATTCCATTGTTGCACAGTTGCATTGTACCTTCCCCTAATACCTAGAAAATCCAATTGCTTGACTAGCACCTATTCCCTTTAACTTTTAAAAATTGCTTGTCAGCTATGCTCTTATTGTAAGAGCACAGCAGAAACTGTGCTTGTCAAAATGTGTTAACTTTCTCCAACTTTCTTCTTACCCTTCTGCCTTCTCCCCACATTCATGGTCATGTTTCTTCAAACTTAATTTAGTCGGGTTCCCTGTGGCTTCAGTTGGACATGTGACTTGAAAAACAAGCTAGTAGTTAATTAGGGTAAGGAAAGCGTTTGGGAAAGAGTGGGCAGATGAGTCAGATATTGAGTAGGTAGGTCCTTCCTCTAGGGCGGCTCTCCAGTATGGTCTCCGCAGTGTCTTGCAGGCCTCTGAGTCAGCATATCTCTAGTTAGCTGTTTTCCCTCATCCCAGCTCCTGACTTCCCTTCCTACATGCACTATCTCCTGTTACACTCTCTGTCTCCCTGTCCTTCTGTCATCTCAACTGGAGCCCAGCTGTCCTCTCAAAGTCCATGTCCAAACCCCTTTGTCTATGGTAGGGGAGAGAGTGCTGCAGTCTTCACAGGGCTCTTTCAGCAGCCACCTGTTGCATCTGTCACTGTAGCGTGCTGGAGTATACCTTTTCCCTTGTGCCTGGATGTGAAAATGTTGGGAAATAGAGCTCCATTGAAAACACTTCCAGAAACGCTGCCCAAAATGGCCCCAGTGACTTCTGATTTCTTCTTATTTTGGGGGAGGAGAAGGGGAGATTTGGACCATATCCACCAGTGCTCAGAGACATACTTGGTACCAGGGGTTGAATTGGGTTTAGCCACAGGTAAGGCAAATACCTTACCCCTGTATTGTCTCTCTGGCCCCTGATTTCTTCTTCTCTAAAGAGCTCAGGTATTGTAAACACTTTATTTTTTTTCAATTTTAACATTGTTTTAATCAAGTAATGTAACTGTTTGAAACAGAAAGCTAAGACAGTTGAATAGAGCAAAGTAAAGAATTTCACTCTGTTGATCGCCTGTGAATAAAATTATATAGGTTTGATTTCCATTGAAAATTTGCACCAGAACTAAACACTGTTTTAAGCCAAAATGTTCTCTTTAGTGTTTATAAGCCCTGAATTTATTTTTTCAGTTTAAAGGGGAAAAATCTGTTACCTAAACCTCATTAGCTTGGCACTTTAAGTTGAATCCAACTACAGCATTCCAGCACCCATCCCTCCACTAGTGCCCATCTCTCACCACCAACCTCCCCAGTTCCCTCCCTCCCCCAGCCCGCCTCCATTTCAGATTCTTTATTTCTTTCCCTTCTTCTCTATCTCTTTCTCTTTTCCTTCCCTTCCAGATTGTGGATTACAGAACATACATTAAAGGGTTGTCATGTGTATCTTTTTGCCTGTATTTAATGCTCAGTTCTAGGTTGGTATTAGTACTTTCAACAATTGTTAGCACACTGTTCTATTTTCTGTCTTACCTAGCCTCTGACTCCCACACATTTGTGATAATTTCCACCTTTGACAAGACCTCCTGATACATGTTTCACTTGACCTAAAATTTTTTTATAAAATAAAAATTGGTGACATTGGTGTCCTTTTAAAAAGGACACCAATTCTATCTCTCCAGTAAGAATGCTAGATTTTAATACCTTAAATTATTAAGCTAATAAGGATGTAAACACGCTATGACACTTTATATATCTCTGTATTTCCCCTACCTTCCCTTATGTTGTTATTTGTTGTTGCTCTTTTTTAAAAACATTTTTGGGGGTCAAACCTGGCAATACTCAGGGGTTGCCCCTGACTTTGCACTCAGGCTGTGCTAAAGGGAACATATAGGATGCCGGGGATTAGACCCAGGTCGACACATGCGAGGCAAGTGCCCTACCTGCTGTACTATTGCTCTAGCTCCGTCTCCAGTCCCTCTTGTTGCTCTTATGATAACCAAGTCACAGGCCATCATGGTGCTTGCTGGGGTTGCACCTCTGGTTGCAACACTCACACATCCGCCATGGTGCTGGGGGCACAGTCACACATCACTCATGGTGACTGCATGCAGTCTCATCGAGATTGCACTACTTTTTTTGTTTTGGGGGGTCACACCTAGTGGTGCTCAGGGCTTCCTCCTGACTCTGCTCAGGGATCAGCCCTATGATACACAGGTGATTGTATGTGGTACTGGATACAGCCTGCACTGTTCTTTTGGGCCAGGTTGCACTCTTTTTTTTTTTCTTCGGTTTTTGGGTCACACCTGGCAATGCTCAGGGGTTTCTCCTGGCTCTGCACTCAGGAATTACTCCTGGCAGTGCTCGGGGGACCATATGGGATGCCGGGATCGAACCCAGGCCGTCATGGGCCGGCTGCCGTGGAAGGCAAACGCCCTACCTGCTGGGCCATCGCTCCAGCCCCAAGATTGCACTCTTTTGCATTGGAATGTTCACACATGTGCTGGTTGTCACACTCGTCTGGAGTCACACTTCTGGTGGAGAAATTTGCACGTCTTTCAATTTTGTCGCCTGCTGGGGCTGCATACTTCATTTGCTGTGTTCTCAAACACTTGGCAGTGTGCCTGAGAACGAACACTGACACAGCGCTGTGGGTCTCAACACTCAAAAGCCCCTTGGTCAGTGCATGTGGGGGCGGGCGGGGATCAAAAGCGCAGCGTCCTGCTTGCAAGGCCTCTGCTGATAAGGCAGGAGCTTTGGCTACTGAGCCATCTCCAGGCCCTACTTTGATATTTCACTCCCAGAATTTGCTCATTTTGTAGTCGCACTTCTTTGCTTCTGCCAGGTTAAAGAAAAAGTTTCATCATTTAAACCCAGCCCAAGAGTTTTCTTTCCCACCAAGCAAAACTAATGGCGTACCTTTTGTTACCCCAGAGTTTCTGCTTTCAGTACTTTGACTGCCGTGCTGTAGTGAGTGAGTAGCTCTCCATGGCTCCATCCCAGCTGTATGGCAGCTGTGTGACCTTGGGTGATTATGAAAACTATCGGATACTCAGTTTGCTTCTTTGCAAAATGGACATAATAATAGCTCATGGGGTTGCTATGAGGATTAAGTAACAAATTAAACTATTCAGTGCTTGAGTAATTATATTCTTACAATGATTATTTGAACTTCTCAAATACCATTACTTTGCGCCCTGCTGTGAGTCCTTTTCTGAGTTATAAGTTTCTTGGAGGAGAATGGCTATGTCTTATTTTGTCCAACATCCCGATAAGGCTTGTCAGCATTCTTATTATCATTGTCATTATCTGTGTAGTGATGATGGTGCTGGTTAAGTGCCCTATGAATCTCCCTGTCTGTCAGTCATGGTTCCAACAACTTGATTAACAATATCTCCTGCACAGGATTGAGCAAATCCCATGAGGTTCTGGTACCCTAACAACAACCCAAGGACCTGATTAAATGGGTACAACAGGTAATAGTAAAACTGAGGCACAGGAGACTAAAGTACTTTGTCAAATGTTGCAAAGTCAGTAGGAGGATGAACAAGAATTTGAACCCCACAGGCCTGACTACTGAGTATGTTCTCTCTCTCTCTCTCTCTCTCTCTCTCTTATGCTTTTTGGGTCATACCCGGCAATGCTCAGGGGTTACTCCTGGCTCTGCACTCAGGAATTACTCCTGGCAGTGCTCAGGGGACCATATGGGATGCCAGGCATCGAACCCGGGCCGGCACAAGCCGGCTGCATGCAAGGCAAGCGTCCTACACGCTGGACTGTTGCTCCAGCCCTGAGTATGTTCTCTTAACTACTGGCAAGGTGCCTCTAATAGTAGGTACTAAGAGATATCTCTTAGAGCAAATAAGTGAGTGAGTCTCAGAGGAACAGGTGTGTGAGACAGTGCTCAGAGATCTTATTCAGTGACAAATGGGCAAGAAGCAGAAGTATTAGATTACTTGACATTGGAGGGGAATAGAGAGAGATTACAGTGAGCAGGGCTCTTGCCTTGCATATGGCTGACCTGGGTTCTATCCTCAGCATCCCATCTGGTTCCTTAAGCTCTACTAGGACAGTACTGATCCCTGAGTGCAGACCCAAGAGTAAGCACTGCCAGGTATACTGCCCTCCAACCTCCTCCCAAAAGAGAGAAAAGAGAAAAGAAAAAGAATTAATGTTTAGTTTTGGTGCAACAACCAGTTGTGCGTAGGAGTTGCTCTAAACTCTTTGCTAGGGGTTTGGTTTTGGTGAGGTGGTTCCTGCCAAGTAAATTGGGGATACCATGCATGGCCAGGGATCTAACCTTGGTCTTGTGTATGCAAAGCATGGCTACAGCTTGTTGAGCTACTTCTCCAAACCACCCTAAATGAATTACTTTTCTGAGAAAGCATTGATAAATAGTGGTAAACTCTACAGGAGAGGTGGAATAATAGTGCTCACACTTGCTGGGTCTTTGTAGATGCTGAAAACCATGTGTCCTGAGTTGGAATTCTTCTGAACTGTAAAAACTGACTTTGTACCTTGGATGAGCTCAGTGTGTAACCTCATTAAAAGATACTATAATGCAGACTTCCTTTTCCACATGATGAAGTAATTGGTATTGGTCTTGCCCTCCTGCCACAAATAACTAGAAAGTATGAAGAGTTTCCAACCCTGGATGGTGGGCATGGGAGGGTTGTGGTCTCTGGGGAAGGAAGGCAGGGTAAGCCTGAGACACCCCAGACTCCTGCCTAGAGACAGTGCTCCTCCAGCCCTAGCCAAACTGAAGAGTGAGAAGATTTTGGTGAGACTGGAGAGATTATAATTGATGAAGCAGAATATAAGACGGGAAGGAAAGACAGAAAAGAAAGGAAGAAGAAGGCTTTATACACACGCCAGATGCCCAGAGTTCTGCTAAGTACATGGGCTTGCATATCTAGGGTGAACCCTACAGGGCTGGATTCGTTCATGGTCCCAGATCATCATCCGTTTGGTGATTCTCCAGGAGGACTCACAGAATCTGGCATGTCAGCTTTCCTAACCCCCATTGCAGTGAACAGACACAGAGGGAAATGCAGCAGAGGTCAAAGTGCATAGGGTGAAGTCTGGAAACAACCAGGTATCAGCTTCCAAGCTCCTTTCCTGGGGAGCATGAGGAGGGGACACACTTAATTTAGTCAGCAGTCATCTGTGGCAGGATTTGTGGAAATTGTCAACTAAGGAATCTCATCAGAGTCTTAACAGCTGAGGTTTGGGGTCGGAGCTAATTACATAGGCACATTCTCTATGACATGCACCAAGATCCGAGACTTTCATAAAGATGTTCAACATACTCATATTATCAGTCAAAACAGATTTGGGCACTGTGGGTCCCCTCTTATCAGTTAGGGTGTTGGATCACTTTCAGAATCCAAGCTCCCAGATGCCAGATAAGGACTTACATTTAAACAAGATTTTCAGGGACTAGAGAGAGATTATAGAAGATAGGACACTTGCTTTGCAGACACCCAACTCCAGTTCAATCCCTGGTACCACATATGGTCCCTTGAATAGCACCAGGAGTGATCCCTGAGCAGAGAACTCGGGAATAGCCCCTGAATACCCCTGGGTGTAGCTTCCAAACAAGAACTACAAATAAAATATGGCGATCAGGTCTGCTATGTTAACTCTTTTCTATACAGCAGGCAAAGAACTTGGAGAGACTTGTAAGCTCAGGATTCACAGACCTCACATAAATCCATGATAATATTTGAATCTTAGCAGTGAGAAAGAGAAATTTCTTGCATATTCAGTACATATGCAAGAAATTCCTTAGAAATAGGCTAATATAGCCCTTGATTAGAAGGTAGCCAAGACCAGTACTTAACCAAAGGTGGTTTTATTTCTCCAAAGACTATCTGCAACTGACTGGAGGCATTCTGTTCTGTTACAATAGGGAGATACCTCTGGTATCTAATGGGTAGAAACCAAGAATTCTGAACACCCTGAAATTCATAGGACAGACACCTGCACCCCCAGCCAAGAACTGCATATGTCTATAAGTCAGTAGAAGTTTGCCGATGTAGACCATATTCTTGACTGGAGGAAAGTCTCAATACATTTCGTTTTATTATTTCCGCCTTCCTTTGTGGTTGTTGTGATGACCGGGGTCACACATGCAGAGTTGTGGTACTCAGTGGGAGGTCACACATCTGATTGCAGTGCTTGCCCAGTCGGTGGTGCTCCCTGCGGTCACATACTTGGAGTTGTAGTGTTTGCACAGGTGCTCTCCAGGGGTCACACATCATTTAGAGTTGCAGTCCCAGGTAGTTGCATGCGTTAATTGTGGTGCTTGCCCACACCTGGATGTGCATTGGAATGTCCATGTCCTATTGGAGCTCTGGGAGCCCAGACAAGCAGAGCTGTGGGGGCTGGGCACTCTCCATGCAGAAGGCATCACAGGAGAACTCCTGGTCTCATGATTGCTGGGTGGGCCCTTGGTGCATTGTAAATGGCTCAAATCATGAAGGGGAGAATAGTTTCTCTGACCACAATCTAGACATCAACCACAAAACTATATTTGGGAAATTTTCCAAACGGAATCACAGTATACCAAAATTTGTGAAATTCTGTTAAAGTAGTGTATGAGGGAAATTTGTAGTTTTAAAATATACTAAGAGGGCGGGTGCTGGAACACTATGTGACCGAAACCTCCAAACATGAACAACGTTGTAATTGTATATCTCACGGTGGTATAATAAAATATTTAATTAAAAAAAATAAAATATACTAAGAAAGGGGGACAGGGGAATAGCACAGCAAGACGGGTACATGCCTAGAATCCCTGAGAGTCCCTGAAGGCCCTCAGCACAGCCAAAGTGGCCTGGGTGATCCCTAGAACTGAAGGGTCAAATAGTATCCACTTAGGGGCCAGAGCGATAGCCCAGCAGGAGGGCGTTTGCCTTGCACGCAGCCGGCCCATGCCGGCACGGGTTCGATCCCCAGCATCCCATATGGTCCCCGAGCACCGCCAGGAGTAATTCCTGAGTGCAGAGCCAGGAGTAACCCCTGAGCATCGCCGGGTGTGACCCAAAAAGCAAAAAAAAAAAAAATAGCATCCACTTGGAGGATACTCGCCCTTGTAGGGAACTGCTGGCACAGCTGGCTGAGAATTGGCAGCGGGAACCCCAGGCCTCCTGAGCAGTACTTGGAGACTCCACCCCAGCCCTCCCCCACCACCAAATCAGTGATTCAAGTTTCTACCGAGATAAACTAGAAAAGGAATAAATTAAATCCAAACTGAGTAGGATGAAGAAATTTAAAAAATCAACCAAGAAAATAGAAAATGCATACAAAGACATTTATGAACTCTAACTTGGTTCCTTGCAAAAACAGTAAAATTGATGAAGTATCTCTGAGGGCAGAAGGACAGTACAGTGGGTAAGGTGCTTGCCTTGCATGTCACTCCTGGGTTCCCTTATGGTCTTCTGGACCTCCCAGAAGTGTTTCTTGAGTGCAGAGCCAGGAGTAGCCTTTGAGCACTGTTGGGTATGGCTCCAAAGCTTTAAGTAAATAAATATATGTTCTGAGCCTGATTTCTTTTTTTATAGCATTAAAGTATAATCTTGGGAGCTAGTGAGAGTACAGCAGGTAGGGCGCTTGCCTTGCACATTGCTAGCAGTGGTCCCTGAGCACAGATCAAGGACTAATCACTAAGCACAGTTGGGTGTCGCCCATACCACACCCCCAACAACAACAATAAATCACAGGCACCAGGAACGTAACTTAGGTGCCTCATTTAAGAGTGTGACTCCTATCAGGCCTGTGCAAACACTGCAGCCATGTACACTACAGACAGACATATGTTCCATCACAACAGCCAAAGGGAAAGGGGATTAAAACAACAAAAAATATAACCTCTAGTAGCCTGTTACAGTGACTTTTGAAAAGCAAAACTAAAATTTGGTGGAGTGGTAGTACAGTGGGTAGGGTGCTTGCCTTGCATGCATTTGATCCCTGGCACCCCCTAAGGGTGTGGCCCAAAAACAAAATCTGTGAGCTGGAGAAATAGTGTAGTGGGTAAGACACTTGGCCTTGTGCACGACTGACCTGGGGTTTGACCCCAAGCATCCTTAATGGCCCCACCCCCAAGCTTACCAGGAGTGATTCCTGAGTGCAGAGCCAGGAGTAAGCCCAAACCAATGACCTCCCCAAAAAAGGCGTCAAAAGATCACGTGACTGCCGACCTACAACATGGTCAGACTTCTTTGTCAAGACCCTGAACAAATGGTTTGAGGCTCTTCTTATTCCTGGAGCAAGCAGATGCCATTGGGCTACAGTGGCACATGGCAAGGACAAATGGAAACGTTACTGGTGCCCACTCAAGCAAATCGATGAATAACAGGATGTCAAGTGATCAAGTGAAATAAATAATAACCTGACAGTTCAGTTGCCCTTATTTTTAAATACATGCATTGTTTTGAGCACTGAGTTGCAACAAACTCTGAATGCATTCACTTGAAATTTAGTTATAATCAATTATATTTTTGTACAACCTTTTCAGAAAGATTCCTTGAAAAATATTATTTGTAAAGCAGTAGTATTTTGGAGAAGCTCCTTGCAAATTTTATATTCTTTTTTTTTTTTTTTTTCAAATTTTATTACACCACTTTTAGACATACAATTGCAAGATGCTCATGTAGAGTTATGGTTCTACAGTGCTCCAATACCCATCCCTCCACCGAATCATCTCCCATCACCAATGTCCCCACCTCCCTCCCTCCTCCCACACCTCAACTACTTGGCAGGTTCTGTATGTCTTTTCTCTCCTATCTCTCCCTCCCGCCTAACTTTCCTACACATTGTATAATGCAGTACATTAAAGGACATAACTGTTTCCACTAGTTTGATGAACTGCACGCGCCGCAAGTGGCCGCGACTTAGGGTCCTCATGGTCAGCATCTGGACAGCGAAGGTGGTGGCTAGTGTGGTGGGCGAGTCTCATCCGGCTGCTTCCAGGACACCCCCAGAGGTGATGGGCCCCACTCCCAAAACCCATCTGTCCTCCTGGGAGCCCCATGGTCAGCTAAGCCTGGGGAGAGCTGAGTTCCAGCTTCCCTAGCCCCGTGTGAGGCCAAATTTTATATTCTTTAAGTAAGTTTTCTTCAGTTTTTAACAGAAACAAGTGTGAAAGTAGATGATGGAAAATGAGCTAAGGAGCTATAATATATATTCTAGGAAAATGCTGAAAATCACTTGTGAACACTTATAACTTCATGTGCAAGAAATACATTCTCAGAGTATACATTTCCATAGAGTATTATTGCTTTAGTACCACTGGGTATAAGCAAAAGCCTTTTAGAAAAAAAACTGTACATAGACCAAACCAACAACATATCAAATGATAATGTACAAATTTAATACTTGATCTCTTTTGTTATCAATTCTATGCCAATATTTGGAGTGTTTTCCATAGTGATAGAATCCAAATGAAATGAGGTAAATATATAAGATGTAAACTTTTCCTAAATGGAAATCATCTGTTATTTAATTTTATCCAGATTGTAAAATAATATCTACTTAATTGTGCAGCTCAGCAACTATGGAATACAGCCCAAGGAAAAAGTAAAATCCTCTTATTGATATATTTAATAGATTTCTATTCTTTCTTGATTAGCCACTATCTGTTTATTTTATTCATGGATTATGCAGATTTTCTGTTCTCATTGAATCTAATAACATAATTGAGCTCCCTCATTGCTTTTTACCCTCTTTCTATCTTCATCTTTTTTTTTCTTTTTGGGTCACACCCGGCAATGCTCAGGGGTTACTCCTGGCTCTGCACTCAGGAATTACTCCTGGCGGTGCTCGGGGGACCATATGGGATGCTGGGGATCGAACCTGGGCTGGCACAGGCCAGCCACGCAAGGCAAATGCTCTACCCGCTGGACTATCACTCTGGCCCCCTCTATCTTCATCTTTGGAAACATTGAGACCAAACCATACAATCCTGTCAGTATCATTTGTTGAAGAGGCTGACTTTCCTCCCTTTCATGTTCTCAGCTTCTTGTCAAAATTATCTGGCCATGTCCGTGGTTGTTTGTTTGTCCTTGGATGTTCTGTCCTGACCCTTTGGTTAGAGAGTATCCTTTTTCAATATCATGCTGTTTTGGTCACTATGGCTTTATAGTGTAGTTTCAAGTTAGGTAGTGCGATAACACTCCCCTCTCCCCCCCCCCCCCCCGCCACCTCAGAGTCAACAACCCTGAAATCCTGAGACCCATATTTCAATAACCAAACTGTAAAAGGTACCTGTCAGGATGGCAAGGTGGGACTGGGTGGGGTGTAGGGATGGGGTAGGGGCCAGGAGAGAGAACCTGGTATCACTGTGGAAGGAAGTCAACACTGGTGTTGGGATCATAGATGCAACATTGTATGTCAAAACCCAACCGTGAATAACTTTGTAGCTTAGAGTACTGTGATAAAAAAAAAAATTTTTAATAGCATCTAGACCTGAAAAATACTGGGGTGGGGGGGAACAATAACAACAAAAACCCCAACCAGCAAGTTCTGTTACATTCTGAAGGTGTTTTTAAATGTTTATTTGGGTACTAGAGAGATTAATAACTCTCAATTAATCTCAGTGTATACTTGGCATGCGGGATGCTGTGGTTCAGTTTCTAGCACCAGATGTGCCACACTCTTCTGCCCCACACCACTGGGGGTGGTCCCTGAACATAGAGTAGAGATAAGCCCCTCTAACACCACCAGGTGTGGACCAAGACACAAGACTAAAAAGATTTCTTTGTATAGGGGTTGGCATATGATAAGGGAATATACAAGGATGAAAAACCTAAAGAGAGGATTTTAGAGTTATACGAGATATTCCATTTCAAATTGTCATCACTAGCTTCATTTAGACAACTTCCTGTTTGTATTTGCTTGTACACTTGTTTCTCAAGAATAATTTCTTTCTGCTTTTGGCAATTTTCCTTTTGAAGTATGAATTTTCACCCCAGGCAAACGATTGAGTTGACAAGCGGGGCGGATTCAAAGGAAACTTTATAAGGATTCCTTTTCTGTGAGAACTGCGATGGTTTGCCTAGATAAGGTATACATCGCTCGGAGTTAAGAGGCTTTCTCTGGCCCAGCGAAGAGCTAGTTTTAAGGACAGGAGTATCATTCTCACTGTTGGTTATACAGTTTCAGCTACCAACAATTCTCTAAGTGCTGCGAATCCCGGGGATTACGTGAGACAGAGTTCAGTCATACCCGCTATTGCTGGGAGTTATTTGCACTCTTGTTTCCTCTATGTGTATTCTTTATTTTTTTGAGTTTGCTATATTTGACAGCTGTGTATTCCTAGTATTTTTATAGTTCAAAATAGAATGTGCTATAGCTGTAACTTCGTATTTTCTGTAATTTTCTCTCTTACTTTCTAAGTAGGAGGGTTTGTTTTTGTTTGTGGTTATGTTTCTAAAATAGTGGGAAATAAACACCAAGCAAAGTTAATTCTAAGATTTATTGTTGCTGAGGGAGAATTGTAAAGCCATTATAAATTACCAGAGACATATAAAATGAATTGTGACTGTTTGCTTTTCTTTGTGATTTGTTATAAAAACTATTTCCCTGTTGTGAGTTCCAGTTTTGTACTGGTGGTTTCTCTTTCTTAGTATTTATTTATTCCTAAACACTTCTTAGGTGATGAAGTTCTGGATCATTTCTTTTCAGACTGATCTTCACTATTTTTTTTTTAAAAAAGGACATTGTTTTTTTTTAAACTTAGCTATGGTCTGAAAAGATTGTACAGCAATTAAGGCACTTGCCTCTCAGGAAACGGGGTACCTGCTATTGAGGTAGCCTGTGGGTGGGCAGGAGGGGGTGGGGTACATTGGTGGTGGAAATGGGGCACTGGTGGAGGGATGGGTTCTGGAATACTGTATTACCAAGAACCAATTATGAACACCTTTGTAATTGTATGTCTCATGGTGGTATAATAAAAAATTAAAAAAGAAAGACACTTGTCTCTCAAATGGCTGACCTGGGATCCATCCCTGGCACCTCATATAGTTCCCAGAGCACTTTCAGGAATGATCCCTGAGTGCAGAGCCAGGAGTACTCCCAGAGTACCCGTGGGTATGGCCTAAAAAGCAAAACTTTAAAAAAAAAAAAAAGATGAAAAAAAGATCTTAGCTTTTTTTTTTTTTTTTTTTTTTTTGCTTTTTGGGTCACACCCAACGATGCTCAGGGGTTACTCCTGGCTCTGCACTCAGGAATTACTCCTGGCGGTCCGGGGATCAAACCGGGCCGGCATGGGCCAGCTGTGTGCAAGGCAAACGCCGTACCCGCTGGACTATCGCTCCGGTCCCTGATCTTAGCTATTTTTATAAAGGTTTATTCAATAGTAACTTTTTAAAAAGATGTCAGACAATTGTGAAATAAAGTTTCCTAAAAATAATGACTTTATTTAATGGGCAGTCATTAATTATTTGTTTGATTACTTAAATCAATGTTATGCTCACATTTAATTCTGAACTGTGAAGTAACAGATTGTAGGAGTCCCCAGAAAGGGATCAGTTAATGCCAGGAGCCTAACGACAAAGCTCACATGTTCCCATTGGTTTTGTAATTCTGCAGTATCCGACAAAAATAAACCATTACTGATTGGGCCACGTTGCATAAGAGGAGTTTGTGCCTTTCATTCAGCCAACTTGTTTACAACCTCTGCAGTGGCCAGGCCCCGTGCTGGTGTTGGGATGTGAGGGTAAACACCAAGAAACTTCCGGTACCTTGCAGGTTCCCTGAGATGGCTGTGCCTTCATGCAGAGGCCCTCGTTCCTTCTCTACTTCCCATCTCTTCGCCTTGTTCTTCAAACCAGGTTCTCAGAGCTTGCTTTTTTTCTTTTTTTTTTTTTTTTTTTTTTTTGCTTTTTGGGTCACACCCGGCAATGCTCAGGGGTTACTCCTGGCTCTGCACTCAGGAATCACTCCTGGCGGTGCTCAGGGAACCATATGGGATGCCGGGATCGAACCTGGGCCGGCATAGGCTGGCCGCGTGCAAGGCAACGCCCTACCCGCTGGGCTATCGCTCCGGCTGTTCTCAGAGCTTTCTTTGTGACATTCTCCTATACCATTGGCTTGGCACTTATACCATAGCACATATCGTAATTTCTTAGGTGTATGGTTCCCCCTCCACCCTTGCAAACTGCAAGTAAATTACTTTTCAATTAGAATATTGGACACGATTGGGTCACTGAATAGCCCTTTGCCTTGGGGCACTCTGTACTGTCCTGCTTCTTGGGGTCAGTCCTTCAGCCTGACCAGCATCCCCTTTGTAGCTTTGCGTACTGGACGGAACTACCACACCAAAGGGTGCTAGTGCTTTTCGGAGATGTTTGGATCTGGAACAAAGGAATGTTGTCAAGAGCAAGTATAGGTCTATAGCAATCGAGATATAGTCATTTAAGAATAAAGAACGAAAAGACATTGAGAAATTTCAGCCATTTTTCTGAAGGAGAATGAATTTTGAAAAAATTCCTGCAATACAGTAAGCTTTTTCAATCTTTGACAAAGATAATAGAGCTTGTAAAATTCTGTTCTTCTACTCTGTTTCCCATCACGGCCTCTTGCAACACCAGTGCTAATAGCAGTTGGTTGTACAATTCTGTAAATAAGTAAAATCCATTAAATTAAATACTTGGTCTGGGTAGGTTGTATGTTGCAAAAATAATTGGTTGCTCTTTATGCAAGGGTCTATCGAGAGAGGCAAAAATTACCAAGATACAAATATTTCAATTACCAATACTTAAATAGCTCCAAATCTGAACATTTCATGTTACTGATATTTTTCATGAATATATAACGTTTATCAATTCAATTAAAATTTAATTCTATTATAATCAAAATACCAGTTGATTTTGTCTGTAGGATAAGATATCGTCATGCTTAGTTAATAGACTTTTGCTTTGATATGAAATAATTTGTACCAAAAGATTGAATAGAATGAATTACTTAAGTTCTTTTAAAGACTGCCTTACTAGTGTTCAAATTTTTAACTTCAAACCAAAGGTGTTTTCATTCTCTGGACAATGTATCCCTTTTATTATCACATAGGCAGTGCCTCCAAGTTCCTAGAGTGTATAAAAGTAGCAAATCCATGACATGAATTTTATGTATGCCTTTTTTGAAATTATGATCTCTTATCATTGATATTTATGTTTCATAATAGCTGTATTCGTTATTTACTGCTGCATAAAAATTACCCTAAAGCTTAGCAGCTTAAAACAACAAACATTTATCTTCTCTGCACCTGTGATGCAGAATCTGGCCAATCTGGCCACAGCCTGGCCTAGCTCTGGCTTGTCAGTGTCAGGCTGGGAGTAGCTCTCCCAGGCAGGCTTGCCTGAAGAAGGAATCTCTGCCTGGCTCACCCACACCCCTGTGGGCATGAGTAGTTCCTCACAGGCTGTGGCCAGGAATAAAGGCCTCACTCCCTCATAAACAGATGGACTTTCTTGAGATGAGGGTCTCTGTCGGGGTCTCTCAGCAGGGCCTGTGGCATACATTCAAGCATTGAAGTGAGAGACTGTGGCGTGGTGGGAGCCACAGGCTTTTTATCAGCCCAGGTTTGAAGCTGACATTCCCACACACTTGCTGCATCTAGTTGTTAGAAGTGTCACTAAGTCAGCGTGTCCTCCAGGGAAGGGAATTTCACAAGGCCATGAATGCCAGGAAGCTGGAATCAGTAGGGAGCATGTCAGAGTCTGTCACCACAACAGTCCTCTCAGATCATCCAACATGGTCTTGTTTTTAGACTCAGAATGACTGTTTTACTAACATCCTTAGTGCAGGTGTCTCTTGAGGAGGATAGTGATGCGCCAAGATAATATAGGTAAAGGACAGAAGTACAGTGAGCATGCAAGAACTGATCACTCACCAGCTCACAGCTCCACTGTTCACTCTGATGGAGCACTACCTTTGTCTAGGATGGCTCAACACTCCCTCAGACAGATGCAGCAGAGAAATGTGAGCAGGGTGAAGATGGACGCGGCCCAATCCAGACAGCCTCACTGTCCCCTCTGCTCAGGTTCCATTGACCAGCACACAGTCATAAGGCCACACCTGGCTACATAGCAGATGAGGCCATTTGGCTTTGGGTTGGACAGTCATGGGTTCAATTGAAAGTTCCATTACTGAAGAAAAGGAGATCATAGATGCAGAAGGAGCGACCTTAGTAGCCTCTGCCCAAAGCTTTTAACAGCACTGAATTGAATATCTCTCAGTCATGCACTAACAGTTTCTGCTTAGAGGTGAGTGAAAAATCATGTTCGCCTCAGATCCTATTACTGTTAATTTAGACAGATTCATATTAGCTCCTTTGTAGGGCTCCTCAGCCACTGCAGACTTGGAGGAAGTGTAGTGACAGCTTGACAGCTGCAAAACTTGGAAAGTGTAGAGTCTAGTAACAAATATGGATGTGCAGAAGGCCAAGGCAGAAACTAGCAGGAAGTTGATACAGGGGCAAAAGTTTGAATCAGGGGCAAATAGACCTGTGAACGTCACTAGCCTCAAGGCTGATTTTAATGATATCACATAGTAAAATCCTTGGATTTAGTAATGATGATCCAGGACCTTCCATTATGGTTAAAAGGGAAAAAAAAGAAAAACACACTTTGAAGAAGTAAGCTTCATCAGTTAATTGGAAAATTCATTCTATGAGAAGATTCTGTCAAATAAAGCCATGTCCCTCTATGTCTTTAATTTCTATAGCATGATTTATACAAGAAAATTCCTTCTGCCTTCCATTACTAATACCTAGAATGATATATTGTCTTAGAAGGCTTGGCATTAGACACTTCTTTGTTTTTAAAGAAAGTGTTTATGTGCCCCAGTTCCCCAGGTAGCTTTCAAATGATAAACAGAGCAGTCACTCCTCATCTCCATCCCACCAGCCTGTGAAGAGAACAAAACCTTCTGTCTCTGCATAGAGGACGGTTATCAGTATGGGCTTGTCAAAGGTTTTCCAGTTCTCTTGTTTTTTTAACTTGACTAGTATTGCAGTTCTGATATATTATGCTTAGATGTTCTTACATATTTCTTTCTAGCAAAATCTTACTCCTTCAAGACCCAGGTTCATTTCAAAATAAATTGTACTACATATGAAAATTATGGTCTATACAAGGAAGAGCTGACAGATTAAACCATGAAAATTTATGTGTGTCCTCTATGAGCAACTATATTTAAAAGACAAAAAGAGAAACTATTGACTTGCAGAAAATATTTGCAAACTTTATATCTGACAGAAGACCAGAATTTGGAATACAAACTATCAAAATTCAAAAAAAAATATTTTTAGAAAAAGGCAAACAATTCAATTTTCAAATGTGCAAAAATATGAAGCAACATTTTACCATATATGATATTCAGTGGCAAAAAGGTATTAAATAGTGATAGATTATGGAGATGCTAATTAGAAGCTCAGTGAGATCTGCACACCCATCAGAATGGCTAAGATGAAAAATAGTAATGCCTCCCCAATACTGGAAAATATGCTAGGAAACTGGGTCACAGAAACATGGCTGATGGGAGTTTTAACTGTTGCAGAGCTTTGGAAAACAGTTTGGCATATTCTTTAGAAACCAAACCATGGGGCCGGAGTGATAGTCCAATAGGTACATCCCATATGGTCTGCCAAGCACCGCCATGAGTAATTCCTGAGTGCAGAGCCAGAAGTAACCCCTGAGCATTGCTGGGTGTGACCCAAGAAGGAAAATATATATATATATATATATATATATATATAACACACATATATATATACATACATACATATATATAAAAGAAAAAAGAGAAACCAAACCTGCTGTGACTGTATTACCCAGCAACTCCACACCTGACCATTTTATCCTAGAAGAAAAAAGTTTAAGTTCATAACAAATGTTTCTAGAAGCTTTATTTGTTGTATCCCTATACAAAAACAATCTAAATCATTCACCAAGTACTGCATTAACCTGTGGCATATACAGCTCTGTTCAACAATTAAAAGGGACCAACAAATAATAAGTAACACAGCCTGGATGAATTATGCTGAATGGAAGAAATAATCATAGAAGGTTGCATACTGTATGGCATGTATATATTTTTATATGTAATGTCATACATATATATACTGCAAGTTATGTTATATATATACTATATATACTGTGAATACACATGTAAATATGCAACATAGATAAATATAAACATTTTTCTTAGTGGCAAAATTCAAGAAATTTTACCAGAGATGATAGTCAGTGGCAAAAAGATATTCAATATCAATAGATTATGGAAGTACCAATTAGACCAGGTTAATGGAACGAGATTAATAGAGACCATATTAATAAAAGCCATTAATGGAGACAAGATTAATGACTTTCAGGGATTAAGGAAGATGAGGGGAGTGGGAAGGAGGCGTATCCGGCTATTAAAAGGCAGCACATGAGGCGTGTGTGTAGTGGCAAGGAAGTCCTGGACCTTGCCTTTATCTCTGACCTGGGCTATCATATGGAAAGATGCTGTACCCTTCGGGGATGCCAGGCAAAGGTATCGATTAGAATTGGTTAAAAAAAATTAAAAAGTATGAAAATATAAGTATCGTAAAATTAAAAATTTAATTTAAAATTATGAACTCCTAGACCTCCATTTGAGGAAGGGGTATCTCGGTTTTACCTGTGTCTAATATAATGCACTACTCATAGAAGAGTCTAGAAAACAAAAACATGTATGCAGCTTATGTTATGTGAGGGGGAATGAATTTTTTATTACTTGGGGACCTCCCAGCTGGCTCTCAGGGGATCTGCTGGCTCCCACCATGTCCGGCCAACCAGCCTGGAGATTCCAGGTCCATTGATGTGGTCCTGCTTGTACCCTGTGTGCCAGGCTACTCTGGTAGTGCTTGAGGCCTCCAAGACCACATCCTCTTGATATTTCAGAGACTGTGTTGCCCTGGGGGTCGAACCGAGGTCAGTTTGAAGCCTAGCATGAGCCCTGCTAAATCTGTGCTATCTTCTGGTCCTGACACTGAATGTTTTACTATAGCTATGTTAATACCCATAGCTGACAATATACCCAAAAATGAAGGGTTTCTCTCTGCTGACTCAATGTTTTAAGTCTGTTGAGTATCTTCCTTATGTAGACATTCTTAAAAGTGCTGGAAATACAAACAAAATGGGAGTGGGGTAGATGGAGGGATTATTGTTTTCATGGAGCTTAGAGTCTAACCAGAGCAAAAGACAATAAGTACAATGCATAAATCACACAACAAGTCAGGGAACGGTCAGTGTTTGGTAAAAAAGAATGTGTTAAGCAGTTTTCAGGAGACAAGATTGCAGATATGTGTGGTTGCAATATGTAGTTTTAAACCAGATTTAAAGACAAAGAGACCCAGCATTATTTGAGAAGTCCCGAAAGAATTCAGGGAAAAGCTACAGGTACGTGGAAGAAGAGAGTTCCAGGAAAAAAGGACAGCCTGTGTGAAGGCTGTGAGGCCTACATGTGTCTAGCATGTTCAAGGATTTGCAATTATATGAAGCCAGTTTTGGTGGAACAAGGAGAGTAATTTGGCAATAAAGTTAGATTGAAATAGAGCCTTTGGGATCTTACTAAATGTTTGGGTCCTACGTTGAGTCAGTGGGAAGGTTTCAAAGGACTTTGAGTGGAAGAATGGTACGATCTGGTCTTGCCAATTTTTAAAGACTCATTCCTTCCTTGTTGTGTGTTGAAAGTAGAAAATAAAGAACAAAGTGGAAAGGGGAAGAGTCCTTCATAAGCTATTTCGGTACTCTAAGCAAGAAGAGGTGGTGATCTGGACTAGAGAGGTAGAGAAATAGTAAGGAATTTTCTCTCTTTATTTCTTTTTTATTTATATTTCTATTTATTTTAATTTTGTAAGAATTTTCTCTTTATTTTCTATATTTTATTTCTCTTTTTTATTTTATTTGTCTCTCTCTCTCTCTTTTTTTTTTTTTGCTTTTTTGGGTCGCACCCAGCAATGCTCAGCAGTTACTCCTGGCTCTGCACTCAGGACTTACTCCTGGTGGTGGGGGACCATATGGGATGCCGGGAATCAAACCCGGTCAGCCACGTGCAAGGCAAATGCCCTACCCACTGTGCTATCATTCCGCCCCTATGTCTCTTTTTATTTAATTTTAAAGACAACTCCATCAGGTTTTGTTGCCAGATTGGATAGTAGGGTATGGTGGAAAGAGAATTCAATGATGAGAACTTCAAGACCTTGGAGCTGAGGACTTGGATAAATGAGATTATTATAAACGGAGAAGGGAAGCATGCAGGAGGTGCAGCTTGGGGGGAGAAAGTGAGGCGTGCATGTTGGTCATGACCCATTTAAATGGGGATGTCGTTCAGAGGAGAGATGGGCAGAGTACAGCTATAGATTTGCAAGTTGTCAGCAGTTAGCTGATGATTAAAGTCATGGCAGTGTGTTGTGAGTCCCGGTGGAGAGCACAGTGACATTTAGAGACAGAGCCCCAGGTAGAGAAGGAGGGGCCGTCTGAAGGAGGCCCGTGAGGGGAGGAAAAAAAAGGCTCAGCATCCTGGAAGCCCAGACAACAATATTTCCTGGAGTCAGGTAAAAACCCTGAGCACTGACGGCCGAGTATAGCAGTGTGGAGGCCTCCAGACATTAGAGGGGAAGATGCTCAGTTGTGAACCGCTTATATGGCTCATTACAGAACAAAATTTAGGTTTAAAAATTGTTTTTTAAAAACTTACTTCGTGGGGCCAGAGCGATAGCCCAGTGGATACGGCGTTTTCCTTGCACGTGGCCGGCCATGCCAGCCGGGTTTGATCCCTGGCATCCCATATGGTCCCCGAACACCGCCAGGAGTAATTCCTGAGTGTAGAGCCAGGAGAAACCCCTGAGCATCGCGGGTGTGACCCAAAAAGCAAAAAAAAAAAAAAAAACCAACTTACTTTAGTGCCTCAAAATTTATAAAAATGCCGTATGTTCCAGCAACTCTAATATGTGCACCCCAAAACATTGTAAGGAGAAAACCAAAATAGATATGTTCAGGGAGTTCACTGTGTGCTGTTCCCTATAGTCAGGTGATAGAAACAAACCAATTGTCTAACAAAATCTGGTATATATAAATATAACAGGTCATTCTGCATCCTTAAAACGAAATGAAATTCTGATACCTGCTGCTGCATAGTGGAACCTGGGAAACAGTAAGTGAAACAAGTCAGATACAAAAGAACAAAAATTGTATTACTTTGCTTATATAAGGTACCTAAAATAGTCAGATTCATAAAGGCAGAATGTAGATTACAGGTCACCAGAGGCTGGGAGTAGGAAGAGAGGAGAGTTACTGTTGAATGGATACAGAGTTTTTATTGGAAGTTTTTCCACCTAAGTTCTGGAAGTCTGGACAGTGGTACTGGCTGTACAATAGTGTGGATGTACTCCATGCCACTGAATGCTGCACTTTTTTAAAAGGTTAGAGTGGTAAATGCAAAACCACAGTAGAAAGAAAGTGTAGGATGCAAGTAGAGCACTAACGGGAATATAATATATGTGTTATATATATATATATATATATATATATATATAAAACATATATCACTGTATCATTGTCTTCATATATATCACTGTATCACTGTATCACTGTCTTCCCGTTCATCATTGATTTTTCTCAAGCAGGCACCAGTAACATCTCCATATGTCCTGTCTCATGCTAGTAGATCCCAAGGGTATCTGCTTGCTCCAGGAACATAAAGAGCCTCAAACCATTCCATCAGGTCATGGGAATGAGGTATATAATATACGTATATGTATATGTATATGTATGTTATGTGTATGTGTATGTGTATGTGTATGTGTATGTGTATGTATATATCTGTGTATGCATGAAACCGATTAGGCAAAATAAAACAGGTTTGTTTTTTTTTTACTATTTCTAATCTGAGCACTAAGTATGTTTTAGACATTGTCTGTGGCTTGGTGCCTTCTGTAGGTTCATAAAGGCATGTTTGTTATACTCCTTTCTTAATGACTCAAGCCTTAGTCTTTGAATTTAAAGAAAATGGTATCCCCTTATAAAGACAATTGAATCACAGGTCAGGGGAAAAGTTAATTGTTAGAGTGAACCAACTAATTTTTTTCTGGTGCTGAAAATTGAACACTGAGCCATGTTACATTCTGGACTCCCAACTAATGGCAATTCTTGAAAAAGAGTTCATCTTTAAAATTATATGTATTTAAAAATTACACACTCACACATACACACAACACAAAAATACAATTGTGAATATGATAAGTGCATTCATATCGATGTAAGGAGATAGATAGATCCCCTTTGAGCAAAACCTTTCTTACTCATAATGATACTTGAAAATAACCATTCTTTGGGCCCGAGAAATGGTGGCGTACTCGGAATATCTGCCTTACAAACAAATCCTCAGAGTCCCACATGCACTCAGCAGGATCCTCGCAGCTCCTTATTCTGAGCCAGCACTTCTGCTCTCTGTGATCTCCCCAGCAAATGGTTTCTGGCCACAGTGCAATCAGGTGGCCCTTGAGCACCACAGGAAGGGATGAGAGTCCCCGTGAGCACTGAAGCTTAAGTGATGTATGCAAGTGTGATGTCAGGCAGGCACAAGGCCACCTGAGTGTGGCCTAAGAGTGTGAGTCCCAGGAGCTCACATGAGGCTCCACAGCTAATGGAGTGCAAGCCCCATGAGCCCCACAACTGAGTGTGCAAACCCCATGAGCCCCACAGCTGAGTGTGCAAACCCCATAAGGCCTGCAGCTGAGTATACAAATCCCATAAAGTCCACAGCTGAGTGTGCAAACCCCATGAGCCCCACAGCTGAATGTACAAACCCCATGAGCCCCACAGTTGAGTGTACAAACCCCATGATCCCCACAGCTGAGTGTACAAACCCCATGAGCCCCACAGCTGAGTGTGCAAACCCCATGAGTCCTACAGCTGAGTGTACAAACCTCATGATCCCCACAGCTGAGTGTGCAAACCCTATGAGCCCCACAGCTGAGTGTGCAAACCCCATGAGCCCCACAGCTGAGTGTGCAAACCCCATGAACCCCACAGCTGAGTGTGCAAACCCCATGAGCCCCACAGCTGAGTGTGCAAACCCCATGAGCCCCACAGCTGAGTGTGCAAACCCTATAAGCCCCACAGCTGAGTGTGCAAGCCCCATGAGCCCCACAGCTGAGGCGCGCAAACCCATAAGGCCCACAGCTGAGTGTGTAATCATCACAGCCTGATGTGCAGGCCCTGTCGGACCCCACAGGTCTTGTGTGCAAGCCCCCGTGGCCACATGGACAATATCAACAACAAAGGGAAGGGGAGGGGAGAGGAACAATAATATTGTTCTTTGAATGCACATCAGTTTCCTACTAAAACCAGCAATTCTTGATCCCTTAGCAGAGCTGATAGGGAGAAAGTCCTGAGTGCTGGAAGGTTCTGCGGCACGGCGTGCCTAATAACCGTGACAACCCAAGAATGCGAGCAGACTCGCCTCCTTGTCTGGGATCTGTCGGCCCGCCGTGTCTCTCCTGGCAAGCCTCTAAATGTACTGTTTCAGCCAAAATTGTGTTAATGATGGTCTACCAAATTTTAACAGGATATTTTAAGACTTGATATTCTCAGGATAGGAAAAAGAAAAATAAAAAAAGACCTTCTCCCCCTCGCCCCCCATCATTCCTTTCAGAAGCTGCCACTCTGAAATATGTGGCAAATTAAAAAAAAAATCCCTAAAATTGCTTTACAGCCTTGATGAAACAAAGACTAGTGTGTTGGTGTGGCTGCAGGGAGCTGTGAGCTGCTTTGTCAGATTTCAGAGGTGAATTTAGATGGCTGGAAGATAGATGGGTGCCAGATGCAGTTTGACATAGATTCAGGCAGCTGCTCATGGGCTGGGCTTCATTAGCTGGTGAATGCGCCAGCAGAAGCAGCAGAGCGGAGCCCCAAATGCCAAAATGACAGTGAGAGCAGTGGAACAATGCAATACTCACTAAGTGATTTTCATCTTGGAGACTCTGTGTCACCCGATCGGTTTCCAGGTTTTAAAAAAGAAATCATAGGAAGCTGTTAGAAGGCCCAAGTTTCTGTCCATTGGGGTCAAAAAGAAAAAGGAAAGACGTTGAACTTTTGCAAGCTGCCTTGCTAGTTTTGAAACAAAGATGTAAACCCGTTTGGGTCATGTACAATAAAAACTCACATTAACCTCACACACTCACCACAGAAAAGAATTATATTCATGGTTGTAATCAAGTCACACTTAATAAATGGTAGGGTTTTTTTTTAATCTTTGTTAAAATGAAAGTAGTTTTTTATATTGGAATTTTTTTTTTAATTTAAATTTTGTAGCACCAGGGATCAAACCCAGGGCCTCAGACACGTGAGTTATAGTCTCTATCACTAAACTGCATCTCCCGCCCTGGATTTAAAGTCCGGGATTAGCTTCCCAGACTCCTTCTAGCTCTAATGCTGTAACCCCTTCCTCCCCCCCCACCCCACACACAGCCACACCTATTTTTTCAAAGAAAGTGATGTGCCCAAACAGAGAAAGTGCATTATTTCTACTCCTGAGACTGTGACCGGCATAGCTGTCATAGTGATATGTATTCAATTGCATAATTTGTGATTTTTGTTTATGTTTTGGCCACATCTAACTGTGCTCTTGGTTCTGTGTTCAGGGCCCACTCTAGCAAGGTTCAGGGCAATGTATGTGGTGCCGGGATTGATTGAATTTGGGTCAAGTGTGTCTAGGCAAGCCCCTTCACTTATCTTAATATCTTTCCAGCTCCATAATTGTAAATTTTAAAATTATTGCCAACAATGAAATTTTGCTCTGAGGCCTGGGTGTAGGCATTAGTAGAGGATATCTCTTACATGAGTGATGGCCTGAATCTGATCACTGACATCACAACAACAGCAACAACAACAACAACGACAACAACAACAAATCAGAAACACTCACCTCCCATCATGCCCTGGCAAACAAACTTAAAAATCCTTCGAAAATAATTTTGCTTGAATTATTTGTGTGATCATAAGGCATTAAGAAACTGATTCCCCATACTTGACCTCTGCTCACAGGTTTTCGTTCTGCTGAGAAAGGGAACCTTTTTCATTTTATTGTAATTGTACTAAAGCTGTCTTTGATTTTCTGAAATGTATTACGGTCTAGCTCTCAGGATGCAACTGCTTCATGGGGGATGGTTCTTTAAAATGAGAATTAACACAAATAAATAATTGATTGAGCATGTGCATATATTTGAAAGCAGTAAATCTAACCAGTCTCTGCTTTTTTTAGTCTTGGGAAGCGAATGTATCACTCATAATTGCTCTGGGGCATTACAGAGAATCCTTTTTCCTCGAGTGAATGTGCACTCTGCTCTCTTAACAATGGGACGTGTATCTGCTTGGAGAAGCGTCGACCGTAGTGCTTTAGGATTCTTGCTTAGTAATAATACTCCTTTTTTAAAAATGTCTGCAGAATTGTTAAAGACTTAGAATTAATTTCTGATTGAGTTAGAAGCTGTTCAGGAGCAAATTATAATGTTAATTAATGGCTACGTGATACCCTTCTGAGTTTCAATATATTATGGGCTGACGTGTTTTACATGTATTTCTCAGAAGTTTAATTTGCTTGGGACAAAGCTATCAGCTGAGACTGAGGCTTGAACGAAAGAGCACAATGTCCTCAGTGAGATGATTGTCGCTTATCTAACTCTTTGGGGAGTTGCTTCATTGTGATGGAAGCGCTGCCTCTCACCCCTTTTCCTTCTTTTCCTCTTCCTTCCTCTTCGGCCCTGGCTCTGACTACTGGTCTGTGTTGACCTCAGTATTGAGCTCCGGTTGATTTGTTTATTCTGTTTTGTTTTGTTGTGTATACTATCCACAAGGGCTATGTTGCAAACCTCTTTGATAATGACTGAGTGTGTAGCTGAATGAGTCTGTTTGATTCTTCATGTTCAGTTTTAGTGTCTCCACCAAGACTCGTTACATTTCATGAACAACACTTAAAAGCTGTCCAAGTTTCCTGAGGCCCTCAGTGTGAGGAGAAGATAAAACAGCATGCACGATACGTTTAGCACAGTATGTGACCCACGGCTCAGTCTCTGTCCTGCACTCTTGAGTTTTCTCCGGAGAGTTTCTCACTGAACCTAGTAAACTGTGAGATGTGTGAGATGTGGAGAAAACATACGCAGCCCCTCAGAGGAAAGTGCTATAGTTAAATCCAAGATGTGATTGTGGTTATTAGTATTAATTACCAACCAGTACAAAGCCACTCCGGTTGTTAATCATTTGACATTTTAATTCACTTTCCCCCACCATGAAATAAATTTAAACTATAATCTTTTAACCACTTTATGACATATTCTATTAATTATGCTACTCCTGGACCCCTGTTTCTTTCTGTTGTTTTTTTTCTTTTTTTTTTCATTTGATGGCAAATACGTATACTATTTATTGTCTTTGCTGTTTTTAAGTGTACAGCTTTTGGTCTAAGTACAATCGTATTCTTTAGTGAGCATCACCATATCTTCATCACCCATCCTCCCACATCTTCATTTTATAAACCAAAACCTCTATTCTCAGTCAACAGCTGCTGGGTCCCTCGCGTGAGGCTCACAGTCCCGCACCGAGACATCCCTTTTACATTTGTCTTTATGAGTTTGTCTATCCAAGTCCCTCTTGAAAGTAGAATCACAAAATACTTATCTTTTTTGTGATTGGCTTATTTCCCTTAATGTCCTTGAAGTTTTTCTGTGTTGTAACTTATTGCTGTTTTCATTTTATATCTGAATAAAAGTCTATTGTACTCTTAATCTAAAGTCTTATTACTTTCCCCTTTCTCTTTTTTGTTGCTAATGTTAGTTCTAACAGGGTGCTTTTGGGTGGTTGCTTGAGAGTTTTTTATATGCACGATCATACACCATCTGCAAACAGAGATGATTTTACTTCTTGCCCAATTATAATGCATTTTATTAACACTTTCTTATTGTTCCTACTAAGCTTGCAGGCTTTGTTAAATACAAGTGCTGAAAGTGGGCATTCTTGCCTAGATCCTGAGCTGAAGGGAGAAGGTTTTAACTATTGAGTGTGATATTTGCTGAGTTTTTCATATGTGGCTTTTATTATGTTAAGGTAGTTTCTTGCTATTCCTTATCAAGTATTTTTGTCATAAATGGTACAGGTTTTTTTCAGGTACATTTTCTGCATCAGTTGAGATGAGCATGTGAGTTTTTCCCCTTCATTCTGTTGATTTTACACTGGTTTATTTTCATTTAATTTAAATATATTTTTTGCTTTTTGGGTCACACCGGCGATGCTCAGGGGTTACTCCTGGCTCTGCACTCAGGAATTACTCCCTGGCGATGCTCAGGAGACCATATGGAATGCCGGGGGTCGAACCAGGTCGGCTGTGTGCAAGGCAAATGCCCTACCCACTGTGCTATCGCTCCGGCCCCTTTAATAATCTTTCTATTCCAGGAATAAATCCTGCTTGATCACGATGCCTAACCCTTGTTTTGTAAAGGGTAATAGCAATAAGTTATAACACAGAGAAACCTCAAAGACATTAAGGGAAATAAGCCAATCACCAAAAAATAAGTATTTTGTAATTCTACTTACAAAGAGGAACTTGGAATAGACAAAATCATAAAGACAAATACCCATTGGGCGTGGTACCATACTTCTGGTGCCGGAGATCAAACCCAGTGCACTGTGTGTGCCGGATGAGCACTCCAACCTTTTGAACTATCTCTTTGACTCAGGAAGTCAGTAGTCCTAAGCCACTCCCTGCAAGTTTCATCAGCTAGGGAAAATTGGTGTGTGTGTGTGTGTGTGTGTGTGTGTTCGGGTGTGTGTGTGTGTGTGTGTTTTCCCAGGGTGTGTGTGTGTGTGTGTGTTCCCAGGGTGTGTGTGTGTGTGTTCCCAGGGTGTGTGTGTGTGTGTGTGTGTGTGTGTGTGTGTGTGTGTTCCCAGGGATCAAACTCAGGTCCTCCCACAGCAAGGCAAGTACTCTCCCAGTGAGCCACATTCCTATCATATCCTTTTACAAGCTGCTCAGTAGTAAAAGCTTACTGGTGTATGTAAAAGCTTAACTGATTCAGGATCAGGATGCTTGTATCAGTGTTCACAAGAGATATTGATCTAGAATCTCTCTTTATAGTGGCTTTGCCTTGGTGTGAGGGTAATGACAGCCTCATGGAGTGAGATAGGATGTAATTCCTTTCAAAAAAGTTTGCGTAGAATGGATATTGGTTACACTAGTTGCTCTTTCCATCTCCATTTGAGTTCACACAGGAGGAGTCAGGTTGGGGACTTTTTGTTGTTGAGAGATTTGTTTTAATCACTTAATTCAATCTCCTTACTAGTAAAAAACCCATTCTGTTTTTTTTTTTTTTCAAATAGAAACCTTGGTAGGTTTGTGGTTTCTGAGAATCTGTGTTTTCCTAGTCATCGTTGTATTAGAGTGCAGTTCTTTACAGTACCCTTTTTCCTTAGTTCATCTGCTTAAGTTTTTCCCAGAGTGGGTGATACCACCTTAGGGGTCACTAAAACAATCCAAGGGGTCAGTGGTAGCCTCAGGTGCAATGGGGGTGAGGGGGAGAGGGGTTCTTTCTGTTCTGATTGTTCCATTTAAGAAGGTAGATGTTGCTGAGTAATTTTTTTTTCTGAGAAAGGGGTGGTAGCCAAGTTTGGGGATTTCTGATCTAGCTGAAGTTTTGTCAATTTTGGTATTATTTTGGAATCAACATTTGGTTTAGTTAGTTATCTCTATTGTTTTTCAACTATCTTCTTTATCTCTGCTCTAAACTTTATTGTCTTTCTGCTAAATTTAGACTTTGTTTTCTTCTTTATCTAGTTCCATAAATTATAAGGGCGTAGGACATGGCTCAGTGGTAGAGTTCATGCTTCTAACATGAGAGGCCCTATACTGGGAAAAATAAAGTTAAAATGGTTCTTTCAGCTGTAAGGTTAAGTTGACTTGAGATCTTTTTTTGTTCCCTACCAGAAGTCTTAAAATTACAAATGTCCCACCTAAGCCCCTTCTTTTACTGTATACTCCATATTTTTGTGTGATATGTTATATTCTCATTTTTATTCATCCCTCTGTAGTTTTGAAAATCTCCCTTATAATTTCTTCATTGTTTGTGTTTATTTAATTTTGTTGCTTAATTTCCACAGTTTCATACTTTTTTACTTTCTTTTTTATTATTCATTTGGACTTTTTTCATGTTTTGGTCAAAGAAGTACTTTGTAAGGTATCTCACTTCTATCATAGTGCTATTTCTTCTGTTTGTATGCCTTAAAGTTTTAATTCCAAATTTCCTGGGTTTTGTGTGTGTGTGTGTTAATTTTTTTGGTACTAAAATGCTTAAATTTCTTCTCAATTTCTTTAGTGTGTATTCTATAGCTATTTTCTTTGTGGTTACCATGGGAATAGGATTTAACATTCTAAAGTTATAACACTCTAATTTGAATTTAGACCAGCCTAACTTCAGGAACATACTATATATCTGTATCTCTAACCATTTCTGCTTTTGCAGTCACAAAATTATATCTTTATATTTTTTGCACCCTAAAACAAATTAATAATACTTTCAGATTAATTAGTCTCCTAAATTGATTATAAAGCATGATTTAGAATAACTAATTATTGCAAATCAAAGTTGGAGTAATAATATCTTTTACATTCATTCTTCTTCAAATGGATTCATCATGTATATCATGTAGAAAATTATAATTGTCATTGTATTTATGCTACTGAGATCAGTATTTCTTCATTGGCTTTCAATTAATGTTCATATTATTTCATTTTTATCTCTCAGAACTCCTCTTGCAGAGCCTAGTAGTCCTGAATTTTCTCAGCTTTTATCTCTTTTTTGGTCACACCTATTTTAAGCCCTTAATCTTTTATTGTATTTTAATAATAATCACTCTACTATAGCGTTATTCCAAAATGAATATCATAATTAATCACCAATTAGTTTGCAACAAAAGTTTAACATTGTTAATCAGTTCAGGATCTAAGAGAATATAATTAGAAATAAACACCAATAGTCCTTCAGTGTGGCTTTTTGAAAATAATTAGAAAAAAAAAACTATTCTAAAGTCCTGGATTGAAATTTTTTACCAAGTTTTAAAAAATGACTGCATTTAAATTTAAATTTTCTCATTTACTTGTTATTGGTTTATAATAGTACGAAACTCAGGAATTTAGCTCCACACCTCTGGATGTGTAACTTCAGCAGTCCCGCTGCCAAAGCTCCAGAACCAGCCCAGCACTGAAAACACTCTGCTTCCTACCACTTCTCCTCCTCTCCTCTCTCCAGGTGGTGATATGGTTTTCAGAGCGCCTAGGAAGTCACTTTATTGGGTTTTCTCCCCTCAGATCATTTGCTTCAGTAATTCATATTGAACATATGATTGAAATATCCCAATAATTATTTTATACTCTTTAATTTATTTCTTATAGCATAATCTCTTCAAATTCCATACACTTTTGTCCCAAACGACATACTACAATGCCAGAGTAGTATTCCTCTGAATATCTCTACCACAGCTTATTGATTCAGTCATCTGTTGATCAGCATTTAAAATCCACATTTTGGCTATTGTGAATAAAGCAGCTATGAACAGAAGGTGCAAATACAATTTTGTTAGTTTGTTTGTGTGTTTTTGCTTTTTGGGGTCACACCCAGTGATGCTCAAGGATATTCTGGGCTCTGCACTCCAGGAATTACTAAGTGCTCAGGGGTAATTCAGCATTTCTCGGGATCGATCATATGTAATGCCAGATGTTGAACCCAGGTCAGCCACTTGCAAGGCATATGCCCTCCCGCTGTATTATCACTCAGACCCCACAATTTTATTTATTTTTTATTTATTTATTTATTTTTTATTTATTTTTTTTTTTTTTTTTTGTCACCCCCGCAATGCTTAGGCGTTTCTCCTGGCTCTGCATTCAGGAATTACTCCTGGTGGTGCTCGGGGGACCATATGGGATGCCAGGGATCAAACCCAGCTGGCATGGGCCGGCTGCGTGCAAGGTAAACGCCCTACCGCTGGGCTATCGCTCCAGCCCCCAAACCCCACAATTTTAAATCAGTGTTTAATACCTAGGAAATGGCATTGCTGCATGGGATGGACTTTTCTTTTTTCTTCTTTATCACTTCCTCTTGCTTTCTTTTACCTTTTCTCACTCCTCCTTCCTTCCCTCCTTCTTTTCTTCTCTTTCTTTTCTTTTGTTCTCCATTCTGTGTCCCATATCAGCTGCACCATTTTACATTCCCAACAACAGTTTTCCAGACTTTCTTTTTCTTTCACATCTTTAATAATTTTTTTTGGTATTTATGATGCATGCCATTCTTATAAGTATAGGTGGTATCTCATTGTGGATTTTATTTGCACTTCTCTAAAAACAAATTATGTTAAATACTTTTTTTTTACTTTGGAGTCTGTTGTCTATCTGCATGTTTTCTTGGGAGAATGTCTTTCCATGTCTTTGCCCATTATTTAATTGGATTGCCTTTTTTGTGGTGGGATGGAGGTATATGAGTTCTCTCTTTATTTTGATTCTTAATCTCTTGTCAGATGTATGATATTTAAATACATTTTCCCAATTTCTAATTTGCCTTTTGGTTTTGTGGTAGTTTCTTTTTTGTTGCGTAAAACATTTTTAACTTGATGCATCCCATTTGTTTATTCTTGATTTTATTTCCCCACCATTGAAGTTGACTTTCCAAAAAACATGTCTGATGTTGAGTTCTTGAGTGTTTTACCTGTGGTTTCTCTCCATAACTAAGTCTTCATTTCATTTTGAGTTCATTTTTTTTGCATATGCTGTTAGTGATCAAGTTTCATCCTTTTGTGTAGCTCTCAGTTGTCCCAGCACACTTGTTGCATTTTGGTTTCTTTCTATTTTATAAACCCAACTCATTTATTGTAGATTAAGTAGATGTTTATATGTTTGTGGATTTACTCCTGGACTGTATATTCTATCCCATTGGTTTATATGCTTGTTGTTGTTCCAAGACCATACTGTTTTAATTACTATTACTTTGTATTGCATTCTGAGTTCAGGGTACATGATACCTACCTTTTTCTTCTTTTCTCTCAGAATTGCTTATACTATTCAGGATCTTTATGATTCCAGCATAGTTTAGGATGTTTGTTCTATATCATCAAAAAATGCCACTGGTTCTTTATGGGGCTAGCATTGAAACTGTAGATTTATTTGAGTAAAATGATCATTTTATCAATATTTAGTATTCCAGTCTGTAAGCACACATGTCTTTCCATTTCTTTTTCTCTTTTACCTTTTAGTAATATCTTACAATCTGCAATGTTCAAATCTTTCACCTCCTTTGTTAGTTTATGCTCAGGTAATTTGGGGATGCAGTTGAAAATGGAATTATTAATTTTCCTTTTCTATAAGTCATTCTGTATAGAAAGTCATAGATTTATGTATATTAATATTGTATACTGCCACTTTATTAAACTTTTTTGATTCTAGTAGTTTTTGGTGGAGTCTTTAGAATTTTTTGTATCTATTATCATGCCATTCTCAAATAACTGATTTTGATTTTCCTTTTTCTGATTTGGAGTCCTTATCTAACTTTTTCTTTCCTAAGTGCTCTGGTGAGGACCTCCAGATCTCTTCTCAACAGTGGTGGTGTAAGCATGCATCCTTGTCTAGTTCCAGATGTTGAGAAATTGCAGTGTAAAGCCACTTGCCTGAGGTCAAATAACCCACACAAGTTGCAACTTGCCCCAGGACTATTCAGCTCCAAAGTTAGTGCTCTCAGGCATATCAGAAAATGTTGACCATTGTTGGTATGTTTACTTACATGTTGAATAATCTCAAACTCTTTTGTGACTTGATTTCTTTTCAGAAAAACTCACAGTGAAGACTTTTCCACTATTTATGCAGAAAAGAGGATTTCTGGCTAATGGTGCCTTTATGTCGTTCCCTTTCTTTTTATTTACTTCAGTTTCATGGCATGCACTGTCAGGTAGAAAGATGGCTTTGGGGTGGATGGATATGCTTTGCTGCAGTTAAATGCAGTAGGTGGTGGGTTCAGGAGCACGTGAATGAGCGCCAGGCAGGGTGCAGCTTCCCATCCAAGGGGCAGCTCTCAGAGCTGCGTGCTGCTGCAGGTTATGAATCATGGCATTTTCGACTCTGCTTGTATCATCAACATGTGGGTTGAAGTTGCACTTTAGAGTTCACCAGAAATAAAAAAAAATACACTTAAAAGATATGTACAATACCAGTGGAAATAATTTTATTTAGCAAACTAATCCCTTGTGAAAGTTTAAAGTTTTTATTTTTAGCACTAGTGATTTTGCTTGCTAACTCACTATGGTTCCTGTATTTATTTCAGTGTTTAAGATTCTTTCATAAAATTTCTCTGACTTAAAGCTGTTGATAAGAAATCATCCAGTGTGTGGGCACAGTGAGAAGAAAAAAATAAGATTCATTTTTGAAAAATAGCTGAAGGGCCTGGAGGGCTAGAATGCCTGTGTTGAAAGTGTAAGTCTCGGGTTGAATTCCTGGTACTGCCATATATGCTGAGTGCAGTCCTAGTAAGTACTTCTCCTATCTGTGATCCAGCACTAAAAGCAGTTTCTGGCCACACTGCGAAATTTCGTCCAGGAATTTCAACTTCTTAGTGAGCCCATTGGTAAACATCACACCAAGCATCAGTGAGTGCTACAACCTTGGTAAATTGCACAACACCTAAGTGGGTGTGAGGCCCAGTGAGTACGTGTGCGAGCACCACAACTGCAGGAATGGAACTGCCAGTGAGCACCACAACCAGACATGTGTGCTGTCCCCAGTTATCACAATGAAATAACAGCTACAATTACCAGAGGGAAAGGAAACACAAAGATACTAATAAATCATGTTAGAAATGTTATAGTTCATGCTGCTGTGTAAATGAGTAGTTAAATAGGTCAGTCACCCATACTAAAAGTTCCCATTGAATTTGAAATGTGCTTTGGCAACATAGATGAAGTGCCATAAATCTGAACATGTAAACTGTATCTTCATTTTGGTTGGGGTTTATTTTTTTTGTTGTGGGGGCTTTTTGTGTCATACCCAACAATGCTCAGGAGTTATTCCTGGCTCTGCACCTCAGGAATTACTCCTGGCAGTGCTTGGGGACTATGTGGGATGCTGGAGATCTAATCTGGGTCAGCTACATGCAAGGCAAACTCCCTCCCCACTGTTCTGTCACACCAGTGCCTGTATCTTCGTTTTGAAGGGCAGAAGTATGGCCATACCAGCCATGCCCAGGGTTCATTCCTGGCCCTGTGATCGGGGACCATATGTGGTACCAGGAACAAGAATCAGGGTTGTAGCCCCTATAGCTACATGCAAGGTAAATGCCTTGCCTCCTTACTCTCCCTCCTGCTTAAAAACTGTATCTTGAAATAGAGGGTCTGGGTTCCAGTTTGGGCTTTGCTGCATGGTCATTGTGGCTTGTGAAAATTTTCTCTAACCTCAGATCCTCAAATACAAACCAGAATAATAGAAAGGGGAGATAACTCAGAGGCAGTGTATGAGAGACCCTGTGGCCAGTCTCCAGCACCATGTGGGCCATGGAACACTGCACTGAGTATGCCCAAACAGAGTATGGCCCTGCTGAACCCCGTCACACATGGCCCCAGTGACCAGGCCTGCACTACTAACTGAGCATCACTTGTGGTGACCTCCTGGCCTCCTGCAACACTACTGAGGAGGCCCTATTTTTTTAATAGTAGTAGCTGATTCTTAGGGCTCTAAGGAGGAGAAAGTCACTAAGGTGTTGCCAATATGTTCCATAATGTGTAAATAAATAATTATACTGATTCAGAGGGGTGGTGTTTTTATCTCATGTTCCCCAACTGCAGATCTAAACCATCCTTCATCCATGAAGGTGGCATTATCCGTTTTGGTCTCTCAGACAATACAGATTTATTGGCTTCTTAAAATGTATGGGACTTTTTTTCATATCAGCAGAAGTTACATATAGATTTATAGCAGCTACAGTTTACATAATAACCTGCTGTCTATCAGCATACAGGCATTCTCTCCACAAGTACATTTTATAGTGGAAAGCTATATTATTATAAATGATAATAATTTAGGAACCAGAGGAGGAACTCAATGGACCAAGATCTTGATCTGCATGGAGGAAGCCCAGGAGCATGGCCCCCTGAGCACCATTTGGGAGTGGTCAAAAATAAATAAATAATTGTTAAAGTTTTATAGTTTGAAAGGTTTTCCTTTAAGTATCCAAATTTGTTCAACATTGAGCTTGTTTAACAAAAATCTCTTCCCAGAATATCATTATGGTTATACTTCATTTGTCCACAGGGATAACTCTTCTTCATAATGCAGGGTTATTTTGATTGCTGAGCTATTCTGATAGTCACTGATGGTGTTTAAACAGCGCATCACCAGTTATAAAATGGTTCTCCACATACTCATGTAATGCTTCCCTTCATCCTCACATGATTGATTGCTAGACAATGACAAATTATTTTTATACTTTATAAATAAGAAAACTAAGGTATGGTTGGGCATTATTCCATGGATTTTAGACACTGAAGTTGTGGTTGAATCTTCCAAGAATATGCGTTCATTTATGCATAAACACTATTGTGTGCATATTTGGATTTCCCAACTCCATCATTCTGGGACAGGACCTGGATATGTATATTTTGGGAAAAGATCCCAAGCAGTTCTAACACATATAGTTTGCCCCAACCTCTTAGCGCCTTGTGCTCCCTCTTCCACTTTTCCTCCCACTGAAAACTGATAGGTTAAGATTTTCGTTATAGTCATTGAGTTTTTTTTGATACATTCACTGGCTGGTCATAGGAAAGCCAATGAACAGTGGCTTTAAACTTAACTATGATTTTAGGTGGCTCTATTCTCACTAATCAGATTCAAATAATGTCATCTCTCACCTCTATTTTGCTTTACACAGTAAAAGGTGCCAAGTGTGAGTAAATTAAGGTTCGTGAGATGAAGAAGTTACCTTGGATTATTTTGGCTGGGACCTGTTTAATCCCAGAAGATTTTACAAGAGGTAGAAGAGGTCAAAAGGCAGATGAAGGAGATGAGTCAACAGAAGTAGAGGTCAGAGTGGTGTGTCTTGAAGCTGGGAGAAAGGGACCGTGAGCCAAGGGAATGTAGGTGGCCTCTGGATCCTGGAAAAGACCAGGCTACCTTGAAGCTGCTGGACAGAAGATAGCCCTGTCAGCATGGTCAGTGTAGAATTGAATTCCAGAACTGTAAGAGAATAATTTTGTCTCATTTTAACCCACCAAGTTTGTTACAGCAACAGTAAAGAATAAATACTTCGGAAAGTAAATATTCAGATTCTTAAGCCCCTCCCAATAGGGATTTTATGTTCAATTTTTTTTTCAGTGTAGGAAAAGCAGCAACTGTTGATATAATTCTTTTAATTATTTTAGTACAATAGGATTAAAATTGATTAGATAACAAAGTTCCAATATTATTATCAATAGATCTACAAAATGGATTTGCGAAACCATTGTTATGTCTGATTGCAGACTTGAGAAGTCCTTGTTTAGGAGTTTGTTAAGCTTTGGTTGCTTCAGGGGGTGTTGCACTAGGTAGCCGGCAGAGTGCAAACACTTTCAGATCAAAGAGCCAACAAGGCAGCAGATTTAAGTGGTGGATGGAGCTGCTGGGGCTTCTGGAAGTATGGGGGGTGGGGGTGAGACTACCCACCCTGACTCTGAAATAAACACCAGATTTCTCAGCGCGAACATCAGAACCTGATGGTATTCACGAGATTATGCGTGAGGTAGTGAAGTTGAACCCTGGGTATAGCTGTACTGGTGGGGAGTGTGGGTGTTGCTGCCAGAGCCTTGGTGTGACTGATACTCGCCCACCTGACTCCCATGCACTCCAGAAGCTTTTCAGCACAAGGGCAACAATTCCAAAGGTTTAACTGCTTTGTGGACATCCCCTGGGAGATTGGGTCAGGGATTTGGTGGAGCAGGGCCCGTGAGTGAGTCAACATGGCGGCTAACTTGAATGGCCAACAGAACTGGTTGGGGTTCAAGCATGTGTGTCCCTAAGTGATACAAGACCTGTGCTTGTTGAACCTGGCCACAGAGTTACATACATACCCAGTAGTCATTGATTTCTCTTGGAATCTAGAAGTGGATAGTTGTAGCATCTATTTTCACCAGCTCATCCACTCTGGGAGGTCATCAAGGACTGCACCCCCACTTTGACCCCTACCTGTCAAGGACTGCACCCCCACTTTGACCCCTACCTGGCACCATTAGTGTATTCGCGTTCTTACACTAGGCATCAAGACAACCACCACAGTGCCAGGCATGATGTTCTCACACTACCAGCAAGGAAAGAAAGCCCTCCCAGCACATCTGCATATACAAGTCTGAATAAAGAACCTTTGTTTTTATATCAAAAAGGAAAAGTTCTTTCCTATGGCTCCCCACAGGCACCCCTTTACTCCCGAAGAACCAGGACTATATCATCTGCTCACTTCCAGCAACAGACAAGAACTCCGCATGTTTACAAAACATTATCCCGTTCTCCAGCTCCTGAGAACCCTTCTAACACTACCTTCCACCTGTGTCCTGCCTCCTCCAAGATGATCCTCCATTGTCAGACATGTTCTTGTACCATTTCTAGTTACCTCACTCCCTGCAAGACTGCCAACAGGACTGAGAATTAAGACTGCCAAGGAGCAGAGGGACAGGACCTCAGGAAAATGGTGGCGGGGGTATTGTCACTCTGGTGGTATGTGAGGTGCAGTAGCATTGTAAGCATAAAAACTAATATGAACAATGTTCCAAACCATGCTCCTACTTCAAAGAATTGAAGATAAAAAAAATAAATTACCACACATACACCAGTGGCTCTTTCACTTTGGAAAAAATATATGCTTCTCTCATTTAATCTTTACAATGCCACAGAGTAGGTCTTAGTTCTCCTTTTTGCTATTAAGATTCAGAATTGATGGGTAGAGAGCTAGTACAGTGGTTTAAGACTCTTGCCATACATATGGCTGACCCTGCTTTGATACCTGTCACCGCATATGGTCCCCAGAGCACAAAGCCAGGAGTAAATCCTGAGCACAACTGGTGTAACCCAAACCTTTCCTGCTCCCCCAACCCCCACCAAAAAGAATCAGAGATTCAGAAACCTATCTGAGAGTCATAGTGAAAACATAAACGCCAACTCTGGTAGGACTGTAGCACTCATCCTTAACCATTACCCCAAGCCAAGGGTTCTCTGCTTCATGGCTCTAGCGGCATATTTTCAGGTATTGGAATTTGGGACTCACTTGAAATTAAAATTGAAAGTTCCACTAAAAACAAAAATAAAAGACAATCATTATAACCTATCCACCACCACTCCAGGGTTTTGCAAGAGGAATGGCATAACCTGACTTTTTGTTCTATTGGTACCACTGGCCACTAGAGTGAGAATCCACATCGAAGAATAAGAATGTTGTGCTAATCATGGCCCCCCTGACCCCATAGTCATTGTGTCTGCTTCTGAGACCTTCCATGGCATGCCTGCCTCTCCTCATCCGTCCTGGCCTTCCACCTCCTCCCCTCACCATACCTCCTTAATAGATTGACTTCTTAGCTCACAGGCAGGCTCCCTATCAGGGCCCACTTGCATTTTCTACCTTGGTCTTTATTTAAAGGTCATATCTGCAGTGAGGCTATTCTTAACTGTCTTCAAAGTCGTTCCTCCAAAGTCTTCCCCCCCTCAAAACACACACACACACACACACACACACACACACATACACACACAGAGAGAGACTCACACACAGACACACATATACACACATACACCAATGATTGATATCCCATCCTTACACACACACAATCAACAACTCATATCCCATCCTCCTTCCCTCCTTTGTTTACCTCAAGCAACTTAGTTTCCAGTACATCTTGTATTGTACTCGTTTATTCTAGTCTCTCCTCCTCATTTGGATGTCAGTGCTGAGAGAACAGGAATTTCTGTGATGACTTGTTTTCGCCACTACATTCCCAGGTCCTATAGACTAGGACACAGCAGGAATTCAGTCCACTCTGTTGAGTGAGTGTCTTCTTTATGCACAGCTCTGATTGGATGTTGGAGGTAAATTCATGGAGGTGAAGCGACCATATTGTAGGATATGGACATTTTAAAGGGATCTTGAGACACTTGACCAAGCCTTGACTTCCCCAAATGAAATCACTAATATGTCCACCAGTGGCTGGAACATGGCCCCGTCTATTTTGCCCTGCATTGTTACCCATTTAAATACATCTGTAGCCAGCTTAGTATGTGGTGATTCTTTTCATTTATATTTTTTTTTTTTTTGCTTTTTGGGTCACACCCGCAAGCTCAGGGTTTCTCCTGGCTCTGCACTCAGGAATTACCCGGCGGGCTCGGGGACCATATGGGAGCCGGGATCGGAACCCGGCCGGACAGGCCGGTCGCAAGGCAAACGCCACCCGCTGGGCTATCGCTGCTCTGATTGGGTAAATTTTTATTGGGCTTTTCATACAAGTCTTCCTCGGTGATCATCAGCTGTGTTTCCTGCCCATTTTCCTAATTTAGTCCTGAGATTTCCAGTTTAGGCTACTAGTTCTTTAGTATCTATGTGGCAAGTATTTTTTCTTAAATTGTCACTTTTAAAAATTTTGCTTGTGGTCTTGATATATAATTTTTTCAGCACAATCTATTTTAACTTTATGGTTCTTTTGCTCCTTGTTTGGAAAGGAGTAATCTACTTATGATAACAGTTATTCAACTGTATTTTTTTTTACTTTCTTGTTTTTGGAATAAAATTGATTCTTGGACAGGAGAGATAGTAGTTGGGTACTTGACTTGTGACCAAGCCCCATTACCCCGCATGGTCCTACAGTGCTCTGAATACGTCCAGGTGTGCCCCCACTTCAAAAAATTAAATTGTATTTTTTACCATTATCTAATATGTCATGGCTTTTATGTGATGCAAGAATCTAGAGATTCTTTTAACTCCTAAGAAATTTACTATTGGGGCTGGAAAGATAGTACAGTGGTTAGGCCACTTGCCTTGCACATGGATGACCTGAATTCAATCCCCAGCCTCCATGTGCCCCTTGCCCCCTGCTCACGAAGAATAAATCATTCCTGAGAACAGAGCCAGGGGAGGAGTTGATGCTCAAGGCTCTGTGCTTAGGGGGTCACTCCTGGCACGTCTGGGAGACCATATATGAGTCCAGGGATTGAACCCAGGTCAGTCACCTACCTGCAAAACAATCATATTACCCCATGTATTATTTTCCAGTCCCTTTTCTTTTGAGTGACCCCAGCTCTATAAATTATTATGACTTCTAATATGTTGTTATATCTTTGTTTAAACTGTTTTTTTCTTTATTCACTATCACTATCTTCCCTTTCATCATCTATTTGCTAGAGCGGGCACCAGTAACATCTCCATATGTCCTGTCTCATGCTAATAGAGAGCATCTGCTTGCTCCAGGAACATAAAGAGCCTCAAACCATTATATTAGGTCATGGGAATGACCTAATATAATTGTTACTGGTATTTGGCATATCAAATACGACACGAGCATCTTGCCAGGCTTGCCGTGTGGGAGGCATACTCTTGTAGTCACCTCCAAATAAAGCATTTATTGATGAACCGTGCGGCCGCGATAGTCTGGTCTGCTGGGTGGAGTTGTGACGAGAGGGAAGTCGGATGTGGAAAATGGCGGCCCCATGGAGTGGGGGGTCGCCTGGCTTGTTGTGAGGCTCTGTTGGGGTGGCAGGCCAGGGCTAGAACCCGCCATGCCTCCCAGGGCCTTTCTTTATTATTGAAGTAAATTTCAGGATCACTCCGACAAGTTTAGGAATGGACATAGACTTAACGTCCTAAAATAAAAATTACATCATTCTGCTACCCCCTGGAAAATTTTTTCCTCCAACCACACTGCTCTCAGAATACCATGGCTCCAGACCACGTGGTCTGGCATCCCAGACCCTCCTAGACCTGCCCCCAACCAGCACCGTAGTCTTCTGGAATATTCTTCCTGCCTGCCTTTATCACTCAAATCTACCCCTGCTCTGTCCCATTTCTTGCCTCTTTATTTTTGCCTGCTCCCTCTGTCTGAGTTAAGTCACCTTGACTAACCATCCCCTATTCCCTAAAGTTTATTACCACTTCCCAGGCTCCTTTAACTGGCTGGGCTCTGTGGACACTGGTGCGTGTGTCCATTGTCACCATCTCCAGCATCACGTAGCCCACGTGTCACATTGTTAGTCCTCTCTGTAATCTCAGTAGAGCAGCTATTGTCCCTTTTGAGTTTCCAGACCTAATGGGCTACTGCAGGCGGCATGTGGTCAGGTGAGAGGAAGCCACGGAAGACTGGAAGCAGGAAGGTGGATTTTGCAATGAAGTAAAACATAACCAGTGATTAGGGCCGTTCCAGGGGAAATGGAAACAGTGAATGGAAATGAAAGGAACCTGGAAAGTGAGGGTAAAAGGGAGAGATAATACTTTGACTCTTAGGTTTCCCATGTGGAGTCCCGTTGGATGTTGGTCCCTGCCGCACACCGAGGCAGTAGCAGAATGGGAAACATGTAAGGAGGGTATCAGTCCGGCACCTTTAGATGAGCCGGGAGTGGAGATATCTTTGTATCACTGAGCAGAAATGCCTCATAGTAATGGGATAGAAGTAGGCTAATTATACACTTTTATTGTTCAAATCAGAGCCCTTTTGAGATTGAAACAAGGTGCTATTAATAATTATGGCAGGACGACCAGCACAAACTAGGAATGGCCCTGACAAACCGGAGTATATGGTCTCTATATAAAGGTCAGAAATGAAGCTCAAGAGAAAGGCCTGGAATGTGGTTAATGATTTGTAAATTGTTAGCATATAGATTCTCTGTGTGGGTGGGGGTACCTAGGGAGAGTTTATAGCATGTCAAGTGAAGAGGAAGCAAAGCCATAGGAAATACGAAATTTAAACAGTGATTATCAAGTGTCAAAATGTTTTTAAAACACTTAGGCTACCCCAAATTTTCCTGAAGATTGATATCCTAACCACCACCTAGCGTATGCCAAGACACACACACACACACACACACACACACACATACACACACACACACACACACACACACACACACACACCCATGTGCCTTCTTAAGCCTCTCAGATCCGGTTTACAAGAAAATGTAATTTTTTTCCTTTTTTTTTTGAGGTTGAGAATTATAAGGGAGTAAATTTATTATTTATTTAATTATTTATTTTTTTGCTTTTTGGGTCACACCCAGCAATGTTCAGGGGTTCCTCCTAGCTCTGCACTCAGGAATTACTCCTGACAGTGCTCGGGGACCATATGGGATGCCGGGGATCGAACCCGGCCGGCATAGGCCAGCCGCTTGCAAAGCAAACGCCCTATCCGCTAGGCTATCACTCTCAGACATGGGGCAGAGCTGCTACTTTGCTCTCCCTGTGCCCAGCTGCTCATGAGGTGCCCGGGAGGCATGGCGGGTTCTAGCTCTGGCCTGCCACCCCAGCAGAGCCTCACAATAAGCCAGACGACCCCCCGACTCCATGGAGGCCACCGTTTTCCACATATGGACTTCTTTCCCGTCACAACTCCACCCAGCAGACCAGACTATCAAGGCCCGGATCATCGACACACCCTGCAGCAGTTTTTTTTTTTCAATCTGGCCCAGGTATGCTGAACCAGAGACTCTCAGACATGGGGCAGAGCTGCTACTTGCTCTCCCTGTGCCCAGCCGCTCATGAGGTGCCCGGGAGGCATGGCGGGTTCTAGCCCTGGCCTGCCACCCCAGCAGAGCCTCACAACAAGCCAGATGACCCCCCTACTCCATGGGGGCCATCATTTTCCACATCTGGACTTCCCTCTCGTCAGAACTCCACCCAGTAGACCAGACTATCACAGCCCAGCTCGCGTGGCTGCTAGCGGTTCATCAATAATTGCTTTATTTAGAGGTGACTACAAGAGTATGCCACCCGCACGGCAAGCCTGGCAAGCTGCTTGTGTCATATTTGATATGCCAAATACCAGTTACATTTATATTAGGTCATTCCCATGACCTAATACAATGGTTTGAGGCTCTTTATGTTCTTGGAGCAAGCAGATGCCTTTGGGTTCTACTAGCATGAGACAGGACATATGGAGATATTACTGGTGCCTGCTCTAGCAAATAGATGATCAACAGGAAAATAGTGATAGTGATAGTGGTAGTGAGAATTATAAGTTTTTTATGGTAGGTAGAGGAAGAGCCAGTAAAGCAGACTACAAGTAGCCAGAAAAATAAAAGGCGTTGGCAATAATTTAACCAAAGTTACTTGAAGACATGATCAGAGAACTGAGAAGTACAGGAAACAAGGAACTGAGAAGAGAAGTATCCCTTGCAAGGCCGTTGGCATTTAGAGGGCACCAGGACTTTTTCTGGGGCGGTCATACAACTTATGCAGAAGTTGGAGAAAAAAGGAAGGACTGAAACTGTTAATGGGTGAGGACAGGAGTGACCATTAGCTTTCCTGTAGCTGAAAGTGAGGGGGAATCATTTTTTGCTTTAAAAGTAAAGGAGTGATCACTGAGCCTGTGATTTATTTAGTCAGGAAGAAGCCGGCAGGGCACAGAAGGCAGAGAGAGAGAGAGAGAGGAGAGAGGAGGAGAGAGAGAGGAGGGGAGAGGGAGAGAGAGGAGAGAGAAAGGGAGAGAGAGGAGAGAGGGGAGAGGAGAGAGAAGAGAGAGAGGAGGGGGAGAGAGGGAGAGAGGAGAGAGGGAGAGAGGAGAGAGAGAGGGGAGAGGAAAGAGAGTGGAGGGGGAGACAGGAAGAGAGGAGAGAGGAGAGAGGGGAGAGAGAAGAGAGGGGGGGAGAGAGAAAGGAGAGAGAGGAAGAGGGAGAGGGAGGAGGAGAAAGAGAGGAGAGAGAGAAGAGAGAGGAGAGAGAGAAGATAGGAGAGAGAGAGGGAGAGAGAGGAGAGAAAGAGGGAGAGAGAGAAGAAAGAGGGAGAGCGAGGGGAGAAGAGAGGGAGAGAGAGGAGAGAGGGGAGAGGAGAGAGTGGAGGGGGAGACAGAGAGGGAGAGAGGAGAGGGGTAGAGAGAGGAGAGAGAGGAGGAGAGAGAGAAAGAGGGAGAGAGAGGAAAGAGGGAGAGAGAGAGGAAAGGAGAGAGGGGAGAGAGAGAAGATAGGAGAGAGGAGAGAGGGGAGAGAGAGAGAGAAAGAGGAGAGAGAGAAGAGAGAAAGAGGGAGAGAGAGGGGAGAGAGAGAAGAGAGGAGAGAGGAGGAGAGAGAGAAGAGAGGAGAGAGGGAGGAGAGAGAGGGAGAAGAGAGAGGGAGAGAGAGGGAGAGGGAGAAAGGGAGAGAGAGAGAGAACTCCCAGTATGCAGTCATGGCCCGCCTCTCTGCTTAGCCTCGCTGGTGTGTCAGGTGTACTTGTGCTGCTGGTGAACGAGTCACCAGCCTGTTCCTATGGAGTCACCCCTTCTTGGACTTTAGAAACCAACATTCAGGTATCTTCCTATTTGACTAGTTAGGGATCTAGATTCCCATCCTACTTCCCCTCCCCTGCCTTTTTTCTTTACTAAAAACTCAAGAGGGAACCTTTGTCTTCTAGTCATATTGATTTGCTGCAGTATTGATAACCCATCTGTCCGCATTGATGAGTTGACAGGGTGTGTCTTTATTGATAGACTTACTAATGCACACAGCTGGTAAATATATTCCTTTAGAAAATTTATGTGTATGTGTTTATGTGGCATTGGATCTATTCAAAGAAAACCATTTTAAACTGAAAATTGGCTTGTTTTTTTTGTTTGTTTTATCCTTGAGAAGCCCCACTAGAAAATGATGTTAAGATTTGAAATAGTTGTCTGTTTCTGATCTGCTGCCTCCTTTTTAGAAGTTAGTTGTACGGTTCAGTTTCACAAAGAGAAGTGAGCAAGGACAGCAACAAAAGGGAAAGAAATGTTTAATTGCAAAGGCCCAAACAGCCTCTGAAAAGTAAAGATTTCAGGCTTAAATGTTCATGGAACAAAAGACCGTTGTGAACTGTGTACAAGAGTTGGTGAGAGTTTGTATTCTGCCCCTTTTTTCTGTGGGAGTTATTTCCTGTTGTTGACTAGAGTTCTTTATTTAGAACCACCTAGCTTCAGAATGCCTGCCTGTGTGCACTAAAGTGTGTATTTAAACACAAACTTATTGGAGGACAATCTCTTTTAAAAGCCATACTACCGATGCACTGAGACAATTCCACTGCTTCCCAGAGAGTCAAGGGGACGCCAGGGCTGTATGCCTGCGACCCCCATATTCAGAGACACAAAATAAGAAAGACCGGAGGCGCACTGGTGTTAGCAGTCAGTGGTCACCAGGAACGCCCCGTGAACGATACTTCGTGGGGAAAGTGTGTTTCCATTTGCTTTTGCTTTTGCTTTTTTACTATTTTACCTTTTGCAGCTTCGATGAGTGATGTGGCGAATGCAGAAACAAGAAGTCTTCCCTATCTTGTGGACATTTTTAGCCATCTTAGCTTATAGAAGTTAATTGGGTAGATGAGAAATAGATGCCTGCACTCAGGCTTTCAAGCAGTATTTCTCTTGCAGTTGGCCAGTCAGCCGGACTTCCTGTTAAGAACTTAAGGCTGCTTGGCTTGGCATTGTCGTTGCATTTTACAGCCTGTTGTTGTTTCCCCCTTGCCCTTCCTTTGATGTTGCAGCCCCGTGAGGGTGGCACGCTTAGTGGTGGTGCTGTGCACATTTGGCTGCAGTGCGGGGACAGGTCACGAGTCACACCCTTGGTTGTGAGGCACAGGAGGTGGCGCTTGTGTGGCACCAGGAATCATGACCAAAAAAGCCCAGAAATGCAGTTGAGGAATGTGGGGCAGTGGCGTGGATTGAACCTGGGGCCTCAGTAGGCACCAGGCGGTAGCACGCAGGCGCACTTCCCTGAGCCACACCTGAGCTCTGCCGGTCTGTTATTAAGAGGTACGGAGAAGGATGCTGTCCAAAGCGGTGAGAAGTAGAGGCTGTTTACTGACGTGATGGGGAAATCGTAAACGCATGAGCTACAAATGTTATCCAGTGTTTTTATTAATAGACAGTGAAAATGATAGGGAAAACCCTTATGATGTTCTAGTTCATGGAAACCGTATAGAAGAATGAAAAGATGTACTTTTACCCCCAATAAGATCGAAAACAATAAATTCAACTTATTACAGGGTATTTATTTTCTTTTTATGTTTTAAAAAAATAAACACCGTAGGGCTAGAGAGGGAGAGACTACACAGTGGCCGAGCATGCCTTGGACTCCAGGAAGCCTGGGTTCTGATCCTAGCACTGTATGGTCCAGGGAAGGAGCCGCTGGAAACAGTCCCCAGATCAGCGCTGAACCAGGAATAGCTTCTGAGCATTGATAGGTGTGGCATTCCCTTCTCCCAAAAAAAAAAACCCTAATTTAATTAATCAAACATTATAGATAAAATAGAAGTCGCTTTCCTCTCCCTGGTTTCATTACCCTCTCCCTTTTTTACTAGAAGTAGCCACTTTCCTGAATATTTTTCTTTTTTTAATAATGCATCGCATAGGTATTTTTAAACAATACATACTAATGTTTTAAAATAACTTAATGTGATATTTTACCTATATGCTACAGCTTGCTTTATTTTACTCAACAATAACATGTTTTGAGTAACACATTTTCCTCAACAGTAACAATATATTTAGGGCCACACCTGGCCCTAAGCATACTAGGGGTTACTCCTGGTTCTGACTCAGGAATTACTCCTGACAGTGCTTGGGGACCATATGGGATGCCGGAGATCAAACCCAGTGGTGCCGTGTGCAAGGCAAGTGCCCAACTTGCTGTACTATCTCTCCAGCACCTCAACAATGTGTATTTTTTTGATAGTTAACCATGTGGATGCATAGTGTCTTTACTACTTTTTAACTACCACAGCTTTCAAATGAATCGACTTACTCTCATCTTAATGAACATTGGTGTTTTTTCCATTTTTGCTTCTTCAGGCAGTTCTGCCTCAGACATTCTTCTGTGTCTCCATAGGGATAAAAACAAACAAGACCGTCTCTAGATTCTGGACTTAGCCCTTCTCATTCAGAATGCCTCCAGAGAATTCAGCCCCAGTACCTTAAGGTACCCTGTGGTATGGAATGAATTAACTTCTGTCGCCTAAAGCTAGAATGGTTCTGGTCACGTGCTGAGGCTAGGGGCTGATGCCTGCTCCTCAGTGACTGTACCTACCAATCTCTTCCTGATTGAGAGTTCAGTTGAAAGGCTTGAAATCAACTTAAGGCATTAGGATGGGGCTATTTACATCACAGAAATCACACTTTTCCCATTCCTCAGTCATTTGTTAAACATTTACCAGTTCTCTGGCTTGGAACTTTATGCTTCCTTAGGAACATTGAGGAAACAGTCACATAACTCTTTGTCTGTTGAGCTGATTTACCCCAAAGCCCCAGTTGAGAAACTGGACAGACTGGACATGGGGAAGGGAGCAATTAACAGATAATGCCAAGCTGTCTCCAACATGGTAAACACTAACTTACAGAAACACCGATGATTATAAAGGTTCCGTTTCTATCAACAGTCTCACCTTTATACTCTCAGACTCAGTTTTATCAGTATGATAGCTGTGAACTGTCCTTTTAGTTTGCACATTATTTCTAATGAGATTGGATAGCTTTTTGTGGCAGGGAGGCACACCTAGCCAGAAGTTCTGGCTCTGTGCTCAGGGATCGCGCCTGACAGTGCTTAGGTGACCATACATGGTGCCAGGGATAAGACCTGGGTCAGTAGTGTGCAAGGCAAGTGACCTACCTGCTGTATTATCTCCAGCCCGGAGTATCTTTTCATGTGTCTATTGAATATTTTAGTTTCATATTGAATATTTTAGTTTCATATTTTACCCATTTTTCTATTTTTTTCCTCTTTTTTTAATATAAATTAATATATTTTAAATTTCAAAAGTGGAGCCAGAAAGCTAGTACTGAGCTTGCCTTGCATGTGGCAATCCCAGGTTCAGTCCCTGGCATCTCATGTGATTCCCCTGAGTCCTGCAAGGTGTAATTTCTGAAAGCAGAGCCAGGAGTAAGCCGTCAGTACCATTGGGTTTGGCCCCAAAATACAGAAATTAATTAAAAGATTTTTCTCCTCTTCCCTTTTTTTTGTTGTTGTCATTATTGCAATATTCAGGGTTTATATATATGGTTATTATTTCCCTGGGTTCACACACTTAGCTGTTGTACTTACAGCACAGTTGTTGTGGCACTGGGGATTGTACTTTGTGTGTGTGTGTGTGTGTGTGTGTGTGAGAGAGAGAGAGAGAGAGAGATTCAGGAATCATGAATCTTGCAGTCACATGCAGGCAAAGCAGATGCTATAACCACTGAGCCATATCCCTAAGCCCAATTTGTATTTTTTAATTTATTTAATTTTGAGAAGTATTTTCCTTTGCCAGTCCCTTTCACTGATAGTGCTGTGATGACTAGGGATCACATACATGCTTGGGTATGGCCCTTGCACATTTAATTGTGGTGCTAGGAGAGGCCACACTCCTAGTCACAGAGCTTGAACACAAACGATTAGATGCAGTGCTCAATCACAGCAGGACTGGGTTCGTTGCATGTGGAAAGCACCAGGGATCAAACTCAGAACCTTGTGCTTGCAAGGAGACTCTTTTGGCACTAAGTTATCCCCCCAAGATATTTAAAAACTTGACTTTTGAAGGGGCTGGAAATGTAGCTCAGTGGTAGAGTGAAGACTGTACATTATAAGGCCTCTTGGTACCACCCCAAAAAAATAAACAAGCGAGTAAGAGTTGTTTTTAATTAATTCTGTACACTTATTTGTAATATGAAGTACATGTATCATTGGAGCTTTCAGTGACTTTATCTTGTGCATAGTATATTTTGTTTAAAGATGCTTAATTTTTAATTTATTCAGTTCCTGAGCTGCTGCTTAATGGTTTGTGCCCCGTGGGTGTCCTGTTTCTTAACTCTTAAAGGGCTTCAACAGGAAATAGGATTCCACTAAAATGATTCAACAAAAGAGACTTTATTTAATCAAGGGACTTTTCACAGAGATGTGACAAGAGTTGAGTCATAGAAGACCAAGAGCAGAAGGAAGCTGTTACTATCCTTAGGTCTGAAGAGGAAAGAGGAGGAAAGGGTGTTGCCAGAATCCAGGAGAGTCGAGGCCTCAGTGCCCGGGGGAAGGGGCCACCTGACAGGAGCTGTGACAGTGAGAGGTGTGGGGACAGCCCGAAAGGGGCCAAAGCAAGGAGCAGAGAAGAGGAACCGAGCTTCTGTTTCCTGGTTGCTTTCTGGTGCCTGCCTTTTGCTGAATCCACTTGGAAGCTAGTTGGCAAAGGATCTTAGTCCCCAGGGTTCAATATTTCAAGAGACAGAGCAAAGCAGAATCAAGTAGAGAATGATTCTTCAGAGACTAACAGCAATTGCAGATTCCTTACCCCGAGGCAATAAACACATTTTCTTAACGTTTTTTCCCCTCTTTGTTTTTACATATTTAGATTTTAGTCCACCTAAAGAGGCTTAATATATTTTTTGAACAATATTAGGTATCTAATTTTATTTTTCATGAAAGCACCTTAGGTGTTTCTGGTTTTTTGTTTTTTGTTTTGTTTTTTTTTGGGCACACCCGGCAATGCTCAGGGGTTTCTCCTGGCTCTGCACTCAGGAATTACTCCTAGCAGTGCGCACTCAGGGGACCATATGGGATGCTGGGAATCGAACCTGGCCAGCACAGGCCGCCGCGCGCAAGGCAAACGCCCTACCCGCTGGGCTATCGCTCCGGCCCTTAGGTGTTTCTTGAAAAGTCTGTTCTTTGTCACTGTTCCATAGTCTCACCTCGGTCATATTTTATGTTTCCATCTATGTGTGAGTCTATTTCTGTACTCAGTTCTGTTCTCCTGGTTCATTTATCTCATGCTGATATCACTTTATCTTAATTTCTAGAGCCTTTCTTGGTTTTGTTTTGCAGTGCTGTGATGGAACACTGGGTCTAAAGCATGCAAGGTAGCAGCTTTACCTATGATCGCCCTCCCCAATACTTACTGAATATTGATACCCGATAGAATACATTCGCATCTTGTTCTTTAAGATTAACGCAGCTGACTTTGGCCGTAACTGTTCCAGATGAATTGGCGAATTGCTTACCAAGTTCCATGGGGGGATAATGCATAGGGATTTATATTAAATTGCACTTATTTATTAATGAGTGTAGGAGGAATTCAAATTATTTTTATGTACAAAAATGTTGTTTCCATAAATGGCGTGGCTCCCTTTATTTTTGTTCATCTGATGAGGTTTTGGAAAGATTTCTCTTTTCTCACTTTTCATTTTTAGCTGTAATCTGACAATAGTGATCGTAATCCTTTACAGTTGTTTGATTATTTTACCTTTAAAACTAAGAACTGTAAAGTCTTATTAGTATCACTGTATCACTGTCTTTCCGTTCATCATCGATTTGCTCAAGCGGGCACCAGTATGATTGATTAAAAATTTCATCATTATGCTGGAGAGAGTACAGTTGATTGCGGCCAACTGGGTTCCATTCATGGCATGACATATGGTCTCCTGATCACCGGGAGTGATTCTGAGCCAAGAGCCAGGACTAAGTCCTGAGGACAGCTGAATATAGCCTGAAAGCCATATACATACATACATATAAACCAATTATATATAACCATATATATATATATATAAACCATATATATATATATATATATATGGTTTTTAGGTTATATGTTACCTAAAACATAAAAATGTTAGATTATAGGTTACTATATATATGGTTTTATATATATGTGTTTGTGTATGTGTGTTTGGTTTATACATATATATATAAATTGAATACATTTTTTAAAACCTTCTTGTAATTTGGACTTTAAAGTCTTAAAGGAAAGTAAAAGAAAATTCTGAAAAAAAAGGTGTTGAAGGTTGAAGTTGCCAATATTATTTCCACAAAAGCCATTTGCCTTCAACCCTAATATGGACTGTGTTGCACACAAGAGTAAAAACTGAATAAAATAGGTAGTCAGTGTGGGAGCCTGGCACTTTCTAAGCAAGATTCTTTTTAATTTGATAGGGCTCTATCACATAGGTTTTAAAAGAATCCTCTTTAGGAATGACTGAAAGCATGCATTGTTTGAGCAAACTCATAGAGTAGATTGTACATTTATTTGTAACAGAGCAAATGGCGGTGGGCGCGATGCAGTAGCTGATTTCTCGTGGTATTTGCTGCCACCGCTCTCCTTTCTAAATTTGGTGTTACAGATTCAGCTTCTGTTTTAAAAAGGGAAGTCGCATATAGCTCATTCACACTATTATTTTCTCCTTACAGCCAGTATTTCTGATAATTGTCCATTTAAGGAGTTACGTATGATCCAGGCAGTGCTTTTTCAAGAAAACAGTTTTGAAACAAATACTACATTTGCAACTATTTGTTTGATTTTTTTTGATTGAGTTATTGCACATGTGTATGTCATGTGGTATTGTTTGAGATGTTTCCTTTAGTTTCTTCCTGCTTTACTTCACTATGTGCACTTGGGAAATTGGCAGTGACATTTTTTGGGGAGGGGGCTTATTGAGTCACACTGGTGACACAGGGCCTTACTCCTAGCTCTGCACTCAGGAATTACTCCTGGCAGTGCTCGGAGGACCATATGGAATGCTGAGGACCGAACCCTCGTCAGAGATTGAGGCAGCCTGCAAGGCAAATGCCCTACCCGCTGTACTATCGCTTTGGCCCCTTTCAGTGACTTTTTTAACTGTTAAAAACAAAACGATTTTAAGCCAGAGAGCTAATTTTATTGGACAGTTGGGTGATTTTAGAAAGAGTCTATGTATTCTGATAGCAAATCTTTTTTTTTTTTATTTTTTTTTTTTTTTTTTTTTTTTGAGACATACAATTACAAGGTGCAATTGGTTCTTGGTAATACAGTATTCCAGCACCCATCCCTCCACCAGTACCCCACTTCCACCACCAATGTACCCCTCCACCCTCCCACTCACCCCCCAGGCTGCCTTAATAGCAGGTAGCCCTGTGATAGCAGATCTTCTCTCTCTCTCTCTCTCTCTCTCTCTCTCTCTCTCTCTCTCTCTCTCTCTCTCCCTTACCCCCCCCCCTTCTTTTTTGGGTCACACCTGGAGGTGCTCAGGGGTTACTCCTGGCTCTTCACTCAGGAATTACTCCTGGTGGTGCTCAGGGGACTATATGGAATACCAGGGATTGAGCCCAATTTAGCCGCATTCAAGGCAAATACTCTCCTGGCTAGCCCACATCCTTCCTTTCAAAAAAAGGCCAAAGGGTCTGAAGCTATAGAGCAATGGGTAGGACACTTGCCTTGAATGAGCCGAACTGGGTTGATCCCAGGTCCATGTGTTCCTAGAGCCTGTCAGCAGTGATCTTTGACCTCAGAGCTGGAGTAAGCCTTGAACACTGCCAGATAAGGCCCAAAAACAAAACAGCCACAACATAAAAAAGGCAGACATTCAAGTACTATGTTTTTAGTTGTATATTATGTTTACATTTAAACAACATTCTGTCCACATATATTTTTTTAAGGTAACACATAGCCTAAGCTTAAAGTGTTTCCTGAACATAAAGCTTGAAATTTTTTAACTTCTCAAAGTAAATTTTTCACAGTTGAGACTTCATAAAATAGTTTAGATATATATTATTCACACTCAAAAAATCATCAGGCTGGGCTGGAACGATAGTCCAGAGGGTAGGGCGTTTGCCTTGCAAGCGGTCGGCCCATGCCAGCCTGGGTTTGATCCCTGGCATCCCATATGGTCCCCCTAGCACCACCAGGAGTAATTCCTGAGTGCAGAGCCAGGAGAAACCCCTGAGCATTGCCGGGTGTGACCCAAAAAGAAAAAAAAAAGTCATCAGGCTTCTCTTCAAAGCCCCTTTAAACTCACAGATAATTTTAAAAAATATTTTATTATACCACTGTGAGATATACAATTAAAAAGATGTTCAAGTTTGGGTTACGGTCATACAGTGTTCCAGCACCCATCCTTCCACCAGTGCCCATTTCCCACCACCAATGTCCCCGATTCCCTCCACCCTCCCCAAGCCTGCCTCTGTGGCAGATTCTTTATCTCTTTTTTTCTCTCATCCTTCTCTTTCATATTGTAGATTGTAACACATACACATAGAGGTTATCATGTGTATCTTTTTGCCTGAATTTAATGCTCAGTTCTAGGTTGGTATTAGCACTTTTGACAATTTTTGGCACACTTTTTCCTTCTCTGTCTTACCTAACCTCTGACCCCCACACGTTTATGGTAATTTCCACCTTTGACAAGACCTCCTGATCCATGATTCGCCTGACCTTGGATAGTGGTATCATTATATATATATATATATATATATATATATATATATATATGTATATATGTATATATATGTATATATACACATGTATATGTATGTGTATATATATATTTATGTCATTCAAATAAATGCAGTCATTCTATATCTGTCTCTCTCCTTCTGGCTAATTTCACTCAACCTGATCCTCTCCATGTCCAACCACTTATAGGCAAATTTCATAACTTCATTTTCCTTAACAACTGCATAGTATTCCATTGTGTAGATGTACCAAAGTTTCTTTATCCAGAATCAATAATTTAAATGTACATAATTATAGACCATTTATCTAGCAGATATGAGAAAATAGATTTTAAGCAGTGTTAGAAATTTGCTTTTGAAACATAAAAAACAGCTGGTTATCAAGTAATATTTGTTAAATTATTTTTCTTGTCATCATTTTTCCAAGTTTTCCTGGGAATTGATATTGGTTAATGATATGCCTAACAGAGTTTTATTATTTTTTGTTTTCCATCACCAAGAAACCATGAGATAATAGTAATAAATGGTCATTTGAACAATTCAGATAATCACTTAAAAATTTGCACAAGCAAGTCTTTTTTTCTTCCTTTTTAAATGCCAGCAAGTACCAAGCAGTGGACTAGAGAGATGACTCAAAGGGCAACTTTGCCTGCCAAAGGCCTCAGTTCAACGCAGCACCTCATGGTCCTCAGAGCACCTCCAGGAGAGGCCCTAAACATTGTGCCAGGTGTCCCCCCCATAACTAAATACCAAATACTTTTTGAAATATGGTTTAACTGTTCTTAGAGTAAGTAAGAAGAGAAACATCTTCAGAAAGTACAGAATGTTGGATAAGGGCAGTAATTTGTTTATCTGCAGGGCTGTTCCCTCAAGGGTAAGTTTGTATAGATTTACCCTTAACAGTAGGAACTTTGTGAGTGCTCATTAGCCCTTTTAATTATGTTAAATTCAAATGGCATTTAGAAATGCAAAAAGAAGCAGTTATAATTACAGTGTTGGATCACTCACAGTGATCCCTCTAATTATTGAGAGCTCCCAGATACTGTGCTTGAACAATATATATGTTTAATGTGTTATGGTTATTTATATGAGTGCATAAATACACACCTACTTTAATGGAAAGGTAGAGGATATCTTTAGCAAGAAGGACAGACTTTTGAGTTTGTAATGTTGTCATATATTCTTTAGTATTCCTTAATTCATTCATTCCTTTATCAAAATATTTACTGAAAAGCTACTATGTCAGTACTGTTCTAGAGGCCAGAGGTAGGGGTGGTCTTGAAGAACGACTATTTTATGAGCCATATTGGAATGAGTAAGGAGCTTACTACATTTTTATTAGTGGGTGTTGGTTATTAATTCTTGGGTTAAATGTGGCAGCAGAACTAGGAGATAGTACAGGAGATAGTAGGGATGCTTGCCTTTCGGTTGCCCACTTGGATTCAATCACTGGCACCTCAGGTGGTCCCCTGAGCTCCACCAGGAATGATCCCTGAGTTCAAACCCCTGAGTAAGCTCTGAGCACCGCTGGGGTGTGACCCCAGAACCAAAAATGTGATGGCAACACTGCCAGGAGTAAGCAGGTTAGACATACAGTTGTTTTTCCTGGTGGACAGTTCAAGCACAGTGGTCCCAGAACCTGGAGCAGTAGCACTGCCCTGGTGGTCTCTGTGCAGTGACTGACCACACAAAATTTGATTGAAGTAAAACACCTTTCAACTTGAAGATCTTCTTTGTTCCCTAGGAGTCCTCTTGATCAAGCGAGGAGCACAGTGTGAGGACCTACTGTGGATCTCTACTACTTCCTTAGGAAGACTGGAAAAATAACACCTGACCTGGGGCTGGGAAGTGCAAACCAGCGAAACCATATGAAAAAGCCTTGTAAGCTCTCCTGCTTCCATGCAAATGACAGGGTAAGGCAGAATTCTCAATGGGTGACTTGAGCCGTAATGGGAGAAATACAAATAGGACTGCTGAAATGTGTCTTCTAGATATAAAGGAATGGCCCAAAAATATAGCCTATTGAAATAGTGTATTACATTATTTGTATATCTTGGCCTTTCCTTTAGAAATGTGATATTGGCTTTGTATTCCTCTGATCTGAGTCCTAAAATGAACTCCACGAAGGAGTTCCCAAGGCAGTCACTGTTCACACACTCCTGACTCTGGAAATGGGCCACAGAAATCTTTGAGCGCATACACCTCCTTTGCCCCATGTGGAGGCAGGCCCTGTGATGTTAGAGATCTGATTCAACCCCGTTGGTACAGCTAAGAAGCTGGAACCGAAATCTCCTGGCCAACAATCTGTGTACTCTTACAAGCAGAATAAGTGCAGACCCTAAGTGTCATAACTGGAGATATGTGATATGGTACATCAGTAAATGCAAGAACTGAGAGCCTTCTTACTACTGAGAGTATCTCGTCCGCACGGCAGAGCCTGGCAAGCTACCCATGTCGTATTCAATATGCCAAAAACAGTAACAAAAAATAGACCTCATTCCCATGACCTGAACAAATGGTTTGAGGCTCTTTGTGTTCCTGGAGCTAGCAGATGCCCTTGGGCTACACTAGTGTACTACCATTACTGGTGCCTGCTCGAGCAAATCAATGAACAATGGGAAGACAAGTGATACAAGTGATGTGATATGGTTAAGGCTTTTTATATTGCAAAGCCAATCTCACTTTGGTCCTGAGCACTGCATGTGGTCCCCCGAGCACTATGAGGTGTCACTCCTGAGCACACACCCAGGAGCAGCCCTTGAACTCTGCTGGATCTGCCCAAGCCCCTTCCCTCAGCTTAAAAACACAAGAATGAAACCTCAAAACCAAATCTGTGACATAGCATATTAAGAAACAAAAAAAGCCATCGATTAATTATAGTTGGGTGATTCATTTGTACAAGATCTTTAGACTCCTTTTCTTCAGATCTTCCTCTTACCAGGTAGTTGCCAGGGACAAGGAAGTCTGGGAGCTGATTCCTAACATTTATTGGTGTTTTGAGTATGAACTCCCCACGAAAAGGGGTGGTTTCTAGACAGGAAATAGCACCGACATGCAGAGCTTGGTAATGCTGTGTGGAGACACAGGGACGAGGGGCGTGGACTGCTGGCTCAGAGGCACAGCTCTCTGGAGGGAACGATAGTGCTGCAGCCGTGGCCAAGAGAAGCCTTCACTCTTCAGGCTGAGGGAGAGGGTGGAAGCAAGGGCTGGCGTCTCTCCGGAGGGCTGCTTCCAATTGGACCTCCCAACTTGAGGATTTTAACAAAACGTTGGCACATGGACGAGGAAGGAAGCGCATGTCCAACAGAAGCCGTCTTCTTTCGTACTGGCTAGAAGGGACTCCTCAGAATTACCAGGGGAAAAAGAAAGTGGCTTTTGAAGCATGTTCATCCACTGTTATTATGTAGTGTTTCTTCCCAGTTAGGATTAAACTACTGTCAGAATTTTGAAAGAGAAAATGCTCTCTCTCACACAGAAGGTTGCCTGGCCCTCAAACTCTGAAGGGGTGATTATTAACCCAGAAGTTTACTGACATTAAAGGAAACTTGCAAGAACAGCATCTCACTGGAATTGACGTTCCGTTCCTATGCATTGTGGCTGCAGGGTACTGTGGGGAAATACTTTATAAAATAAGTGGGAAACACGATGAACAAGAATCGGCATCAATGACAGGAAAGTTGTAATCGTGGTAAGTGAAAAGTTCTAAACCTGTTTGTGCTATTTTTGTGAGGGCGGTTCGTTTTCCAAATCATCACACCTGTGGCAGCTCCTTGGTAATCAATGAGATGTTACATTCTGAACTTTGTTTTGAAGCTTTTGGTTATTTATTTGTTTGTTTGTTTGTTTGTTTATATTACTTTTTGGGTCACACCCTGCAATGCTCGGGGTACCTCCTGGCTCTGCCCTTAGGAATTACTCCTGGCGGTGCTTGGGGACCATATGGGATGCCAGGGGATCGAATCAAGTCGCCACGTGCAAGGCAATCGCCCTATCCGCTGTGCTATCACTCCGCCCCACTTTTGGTTATTACTGAATGAGAGAGAACAATTAGGGACTCAGTTGTTGTTGTTGTTTTTTTAAGTTAATTTAGTCCAATAGACTGGACACATTGTGTTTAATAGCAAAATTTTGGGGGCCACAGCCGTAGTACAGCAGGGGAGGGAGCTTTGCCTTACACGCGGTCCACCTGGGTTCGATCCCCGGCATCCCATATGGTCCCCCGAACACCGCCAGGAGTAATTCCTGAGTGCAGAGCCAGGAGTAACCCCTGAGCATCGCAAAGTGTGACCCCAAAGAAAATAAACAAAAAACTAAAAATTTTTTTGTTTGTCTTTTCTTGGTTTTTTGTTTGTTTTGTTTTGTTTCTGTTTTTGGAACACACCTAGCTATGCTCAGGCCCTTCCTTCTGGCTCTCCCTTGAGGGATCATTTCTGGCAGGCTCAGGGTGAAAGAAAACTCCTAAAGTTCTTTTCCATTAATATAGCCAGCTTGTCTGGTGTCATTTCTTTGTTTATGTTAGTTAAGTACTAGAAGTAGCCTTTAATTTGTGCAGTCACCTAATAGTTTGCAAAATATGAGGGCACTGAAATGTTCAAGAGAAGTATTGAAACACAAACTTAATCAAAACAAAAATGCAGTACCAAAAAGTAACTCCCTGAAATTTAATTTATTGTTTGCTTATATTTACTCTCTTGAGTCTCACGAGCATTTTGAGTGTGAGGGTAAGGGAAGACGGCTGTTGGCCTCCCTGACTGTGCCTGATGGTTAGATGTTCAGGCCTGGAGATACGGTGCTGCTGAAACCCAGTGGTGCCAGGGCAGTGCCTGGGCAGCCATGCAGTACAGGGGATCAAACTCAGTGCCTTGCACATGCCAGGGTTTCCTCCACCCCTTTAAACTGTCTCTCCAGGGGCCAGAGCCGATAGTCCAGCGGGTAGGGTGTTTGCCTTGCATGTAGCCGAACCGGGTTCAATCCCTGGCATCCCATATAGTCCCCGAGCTCTGCCAGGAGTAATTCCTGAGTTCAAAGCCAGGAGTAACCCCTGAGCATTGCCAAGTGTGATGCTCAAAACGAAGAAAATATAATAATATTAATAAAATAAAATAAAATTTTATTTATTTTATTTTATTTACCCAAATATACCCAAATATTTTATTTTATTTATTTACCCAAAAAAGCAAAAAAAAAGAAAATAAATAAACTGTCTCTCCAGCCCATGAGTCTACTAAAAAATTATTATCATATTTCTATACTTAGAAATTCAATGCTTCTTTCTCCATAAACAAATACATTCCTGAAAGTAAAATGGGAATGACTGGCCCAACTTACCACATATTATGTGAATATAAAAGGAAAAAATCAGGACACAAGAGATAGTGCAGGGGGGAAGGAATTGCCTTGCATGTGGCTGACACCAATTCAGTCCCAGCATGAAATATGATTCCATAGCACCTCCAGGAGTGAACTCTAAGTTCAGAAAGTAGGGATATATTTAATGGGCTTTTAAATGTCCCAAGAATAATAGAGCAAAATTCCAAATTATTTTACAAGTATTTACAAATATTTTACAAGTGATTAGTGTTTTGTTGAAATCAACAATTTAGGGCCGGAGCGATAGCCCAGCGGGTAGGGCGCTTGCCTTGCACGTGGCCGGCCCATGCTGGCCCAGGTTCAATCCCCAGCATCCCATATGGTCCCCGAGCACTCCCAGGAGTAATTCCTGAGTGCAGAGCCAGGAGAAACCCCTGAGCATTGCCGGGTGTGGCCCAAAAAGCAAAAAAAAAAAAAAAAAAAAACAATTTAAATTTATCTATATTTATTTATTTAGTTAGTTTTGGGGCCACGACCTGTTGTACTCAGGACTTACTACTGTCTCTGTGCTCAGTGGATCACGCCTGGAGGTGCTGTGGAAACCTTTTGTGGTACCAGGGATTGAATCTGGGTCTACTATGTTGAAAGAAAGTGACTTACCTGCTGTGCTATCGCTTCCACCCCATGGAATCAGCAATTTTTAAGCACCATGATAATTTTTTTCTGAAGGGAATTGTCTTCAAGCTCTTACAGAGAACCCTTTAGTGTCACACAGCATTGGAGTCCCAGAGCCTGGTCGGAATTATAGTCCTGGACTGTGGGGGAGGGCAGTTAACCACCTGGTGTTAGACCATATATTCATAGCTGTTGTAGCTACTGCATCATGCCTAAACTGCTGGGCGAAAGATGCCAGAACCTAAAAGTAAGGGTTGTCTGATAACATGCTCTGACATTCAAAAAGTGTAGTGGACCAGAGCAATAGTATAGTGGGGAGGGCATTTTCCTTGCACCTGGCCGACCTGTGTTCGATCCCCAACATCACATATGGTCCCCCACCAAGAGTAATTCCTGAGCACAGAGCCAAGGAGTAACCCCCTGAGACTCACCAGGTGTGACCCAAAAGCCCCCTCCAAAACAAAGTATAGCAAGGTGAAAACCATTTCACACCAAAACTCAGGTTACTCTCCTGAGAATGGACACTATTGAGCATGCACAGAGTGCATGCGTTAGCAGAACAGCCTGTACTTGTCACTTTGATCTTAGCTCTTTTGTCCAGGAATACTGCTTTTGGTAATCCATTTGCCAGAAAATACCAAGTGTCAAAGAATTTCAAGTCTAGCTTACTGCTGACCAGTTCATGAGTAGCATTTAAAATTAAGATTGGCCGAGGGTAGCCCGGGGGGTTGGTGCACCGGGCCGCCTAGCCGCGCCCCCCCCCACCCGCACGCGACCGACCCGAACCCACTAAAAAAAAAAAAAAAAATTGAAGATTCAACAGTCCCTCTGGCCTCTGCTACAGAGATATCACAGGAAGAAATTATTGTAGCCTCTGTTTCAATGAGTTTTCCTTAAGATGAGCAAAGTAAAAGTGAGTGGGTGGTTAGGAAACTGTTAGTGTTTGGTGTCGCTAAAAGGCAGAACTCTGAAAATATCCTTGCCCCATGACAACATGTTTGAATGTTGAAGCCTGGGTCCACCCAGGCTTAACTGAGTGGGACCTGACTAGGGCTGCTTCTGTTGTGTAAAATTTTGAATGCGTTATGATGAAACTTTCAAAAAAAAATACCCACAAGTAGTTTTTGTCGTATATATAAACAGGAAAAAAATCTGAGCAAGTTTTTAAATCTAGAAGTCCTTGGGGAAAAAAAAACAAGAAATACTTTTTTTTTTTTTTTTGCTCTCTTTAAGATGAACCATTGCCTTTTCTACTAACACATTAGCTCAGGTCCAATTTCAGTAAGATCATCAATTTGATTGATAACAAATCATTACAGAACATTCTGAATGGAACTAAATTTGTCTTGAGGTTAACGACTTACAGTCACCTTTATGTTAGGTCTTAAGCTTTGTTATCTTTAAATACAACCAGTATAGTGGGTTACTAAACGTCCAGAGTGGTTTAAGATGGTATTTATTGGTGGCAACCTTTCTCCCCACTACCCCCACACATACATGTTTGGGAGCCACACCCATCAGTGCTCAAGGCCTACTCCTGGCTCCACATCGTCCAGGAATCACTCCTACGGGGCTCAAGACCATGCAGGGTGCTAGGAATCGAACCCGGTACTGCTTGCAAGGAAAGTGCCCCCACAGCTATACTGTCACTCAGGCCCAGGCTGCCCGCATTTCAAGGTGTCCAAATTATTTTTCGTAATACCCTTGCACAGAATATAAGAGTAACCTTTACAGCAGTCATTCGCGATCCAGGAGAGCTGCTCGCCCAGGGCTTGAAAATTTGATCCATTTACGGGTACACCCAGTGTCACCCGACCAGTAGACATTCCTGCAGAACAAGTCTAAGTTGTTCAAAGCAGAATCTTTTAGGAAGGAGTCGTTGGGAAGGGATGTCAAGATGAAATGTGTGAGCCTAGGATGGTGAATTTCCAGCATGCTAACCTGTGCAGGATGCCGGGTGTGGGGGCGGGGACCCTCCCACAACAGGAAGGATGCCTGGCAACTGGCGTCGCCGGCTCTCAGATACTGTGGACTCCTGCCCCACTTCCAGGCCATCGCGCACAGGGGGCTTTATTCTGTCCCTGTCCCCACACGGAGCTCCCATCCAGCCTTCCTGACGTCTCTGCAGTCACTCCCGCGTCCCGAGACGGGGCCCCGGGGTGTGTCCCAGCTGCGGGCCGCTGCCGCCCCCGCCCTCCGCGGACGCCCACCTCGAGAGATCCACGAGCATCGTGGACCCCACGCCTCGGGGTCGGATTTTTTGCCCCTCGCCGCCGCCACCCCCGCCCCCGCGGGACCCTGCCCGCCCTCGCTGACCGGCCCCAAGTTGCCGAATTGCTTAGATGCCTGTCATATTTGCGGTCGCGCTGCTCAGCGGGCTCTGCGCGCACTGCACCCGCGCCGCCTTTGTCACTTGGGCATGAGTGTTTTCTCGAGCGTGGGGGGCTATAGGCGTGGGTCGCTGGGCTGCCGGAGTCTCTATCTCTGTCTCTCTCTCTCTCTCACACACGCACATTCTCGCTGTCTTTTTGCCTCTGTCTCTCTATCTCTGTCTCTCACACACACATGCACATTCAGGCTCTCTGTGTCTCTCTGTCTCCTCCTCTTTTGAAGCCTCTCGGTAGGAGAAAATAAAGGGCGCGCCGGCCGGAGCAGGAGCCGTGGGCGGCGCTGCCACCCGGCGTCTCCGCGCTCCGCCTGCCCCTTCCTGCTCCTCGGGCGGCCCGGGCCCCGCTCGGCATTTATCGAGCCTCCTGGGACCGCCGGGGGAGGGGGCGGGGCCGGGCCGGGCCGGGGCGGGGCCGGGGCGGGGCGTCGGGCAGCCGGAGCCGGGAGCTCGCGGGAGGCTCGCTGGCCGCACGTCACTCCTGCACGGCGGGTGCTGGAGCACGAGCTGCCGCTCGCTCGGTCAGGGCGCCCCTCCGCCCGCCTCCCGCTTCCTCCTCTGCTGCCTGCCGCCGCCGCCGCCTCCACCATTGTATAATGCTCGGAGCGCGCAGGCAGAGGACGGCGGAGTCTTAGCTTCGCTCTCGCCCCCGGCCGGCTCTCCCCGGCGCCACCCTCGGCCCCCCAGCCCGTCCCCCGGAGCGGGGATTCCGCATGGAGCGGAGTAGCTTGAGGAGTGGGCAGAAAACCCCTCCTGATGCGTTAGTTCCCAGGTGGAGCTGCATGTGGTAAGTTGCCCAGGTGCCGGACTGCGGGGGGGGGAATCCTCGGATGCGCGGGGCTGCCGGAGGGTGGAGGGCGGCGCTGCTGGGACCGGGCCAGGGCCGGGGGGGAGCCCGGAGAGGCGGAGGAGGGGCCCGGGCGGCCGGGAGGGTCGCGGGCGCCGCGGGAGGGGGACCTGGGCTGAAGCAGGTACCCGGAGGAGCGCTCCCTGCCGCCGCTCCGCGGGCCGGCGCCCCCGGCCGCCGGGGGGCGAGGGCTGGGGACCCCCGTGTACGCCGGCAGCCCTGCGGGGGAAGGGCCGGGGCCGGGCCGTCACGGACAGGGTCAGGAGGGGGTCGGGAGCTAAAGCGAGCCCAGCGGAGGGAGCTCAGAGCCGCCGCTTTTACAGCAGGGATGTGAGTGTGTTGTGTGTGTTGTGCTTTGGCTGTTGTGTTGTTGGGAACGTGCTAGACTTTTTTTTTTTCCTCCCCCAGACTGGGATTGCTGGCGCGAAGGCTGCTGCACTTTTGAGTCCCGGGGCTCGATTTGCATGCAACTTGCTACTGTGTGTTTGTGTGGGTCCCCGGTGTTTTGAGCCGAAAAGCACCTCTCCCCACCCTCCTTTCGCTCACGCCTCGGCGGATTGATTTTGGACGCCCCTGCCTATGAAACTTAGCGTCTCATCGGTTTTTTAAGTTAGAAATCTACAAGTCATCTTGGTGGTGACCGCCTAGGACTGGGGGGGTGGTGCTGAGGGGAACCAGCTGTCCCAAAGCCCTGGACTTTGTACCGCAGAGACACACACAGGGTGCAGTCAGAGGACCATTTATTCATCGAGAGAACAAAGCACAAAATCTTCTTTCCTTTTTTCCTACTTCTCTGACATTAGTTATCTTACCTTTAGCTGGAGTAGGAAGTACTAGATTGAAAGTTTTCGCTGTTTAAGTTTGGCTCTCAAGATCTCAAAACAAAACAGACGTAGTTTGGTTTAGAATAACTCCTGCTTTCAGGCTGGGACGTTTCGGCATTATTTCAGGAGGTGGAAAGTAAGTTTTTCACCGGCACTTGTGTCGGGAAAGGCCGCCATCAGCAGGACGCTAGTCAGTCTCCAACTATCTACTGCAGCTTTCATGTGAATCAAATCCGGGCAGCCCAGGTCCTAAAGAAAAAAGAGTGCAAATGTTTTCTTTAGGTCCTTGTTCATGAAATCATATTTTGGGTTTTTTTTTAAATTTCCCATTATGTATTAAGAAATGCCGGTAACGTGTGTGACAAGCCTGGAAGTTGTAGTAGCCTGTAGGTTCAGGGAGGCCTTTGGGGATCTGAGGCTCTTTTGGAATTGGGAACTAGTCTCGGACCCCAGCTGTGATGGGGGCTCCTGGCTCCTCCACCCCTGGGGTACAGCCCACCTGAGAGCCCCTGGGTTGTTTTGCTAATGGGGGAGGGGGTGGGAATAGTTGCTCAGCTAACCAGCAGGCTTGTCGCGCCCAGAGCTCCTCCTATTCCTCTCCCTTTTTTATAGCAATCTATTCTGATGTGAGCGTGCCTAGGGTGTGTGGTGCCCTGCTGATGAAAATACCCATCCTGAGGTCCGTCTTCGGGCGCCAGCAGGAGTAGCTTATTGGTAGACGCTTCCCTTTCATCAGTTTTTGTGTGTGTGTGGGGGGGGTGTTGGGGGGGCAAGGAGATGTCAGAACATTTTCCTTTTGCTTTTTTGATTTACTTAGAGGCGTTATTTTGTCATTGTGAAGTTGTTAATGTGGTCCTTAGGGTTTGGGGCTGCCTAAAAGTTTTGCTTATTCCTCCTCCTGATTATAAGGTGCGGGTCCCTGTTGCTCTGCAATGAGAAATCTTATGAAATGGTTTGCGGCCTGCTCTTTCTTTTTTAAATAAACTGCACCTAGTTCCAGTCCTCCTATTTATCACCAGTGGAAGAGAGGCCTCACATTTTATGCCCACTAAGTGTGCGCCAGAGTGTCCTAAGGAACAGTGGTATTGTCAGGCGAGTGTCCCGGCTTCTTAGGTAACAGCTGCTCAGGTCGGTTTCCCTCCACCAAGACATATTAGTTCAGATTTAGGAAATCTCCATACCCCCTTTTTTTATTCAGTTGCTGAAACTGAAATACACATTTTACCCAGTTCTGGGTAAATTAATGCTCTGAATTAATGAGCACAGTAAGCTAAAATAAATTTTGGTATTTAAAAACTCATTTGAGTTTGTAGAGCAACGGGTAACTTTGGCCATCCACTGTTTCAAACAGTGTTCCCTAGCAGACGTTAACAGTCCTTTAGAAAGACTAGGACACCCTCACAAAGGATGAGGCGCTGGAGAGATAGTACAGGGCTTTTGATATCTGCCTTGCTTGCATTGCACCCTGATTCAGTCTCCAGCACTGCATGCGGTTCCCTGAGCACCGGTAAGGAGTGATCCCTGAGCCCAGAGCCAGGGAGTTAGTTCGAGAATCACCAGGTATGGCCCCTCAACCCCGACACCACCGCCACAGGGAATGAGAGGGGACTGAAGACGCGATACAAATACATCATTGTATGAGTAGCATTATTACAAATATTAGTATCGAACTGTACTACACGTTTATATGTAGTCAGTATACTTTCCACTTCATTAATTAAGAAAGGTAATAGCTACCACAGAAACTTTCAAAAGTTTTTTGCAGTGGTTTCTTACAAAATACTAATAAAAGCATGAGGCTTTATTTTCTTTTACCTTTACATTGGAAAAATTAGGGATCACTTGGCCAACATTAAATACATATATAAAGGTGACCAGATAAGTGAGGGATTTGGGAATATGCACTTTAATTTCACTTTATGCCATATTTTAAAATTTTTTTCCTACAAGAATGTTACGTTTGCAGTCGTACATACCCTGAAAGAGGTAGCTGGCATTGTCGTTGTTTCTTGCTAAAGGGACGAGAGGGCAGCGGTGTCTCTGGCAACTGAGTTCAAAGATCAGGTGTTTGCTAAAGGTACCTGAGGACAAACTGCAGTTGTGAGTGAAAATGGCTCTGCACTAAGCGAACAGCTGCCCACATGGACCACGCCAGTGATACCTTTCAGTAGGGCAGAGCATAGCCGCCTCAAGGGTCGAGGCCTGGACGTTCACAGATGGTCTGTCTTCCACCTTCTGTTAATAGTTTTCCTCAACCAGTTGACGGAAACCTATGTAAACAGTAGTCTGGACCTTGTTAAGAAGTGTCCACTTTTATTTATTAATTTTATTCTTTTTGGGGTCACACCCAGCAATGCTCAGGGGTCACTCCTGGCTCTGCACTCAGGTGTTATTCCTGACAGTGCTCAGGGGACCATATGGGATCCGGGATCGAACCCTGGTCAGCCTCATGCAAGGCAAATGCCCTACCTGCTGGACTATCACTCCAGCCCCCAGAAGTGTCCACTTTTAATGCACTTTTGATATTCTTGAAAGACAGCACTTGTAAGGAAAACTAGGCTGCCTTTTAGGAAATTGTCTCTGGTGCCACTGCCATGGGTTGGGGAGGCTGACTCGTGCCTCTGTGCAGATGTTGAAAACCCCAGTGGACAGCTCTGTCCCCTTCCCCCAACCCCCCCCCGCCCATCCCTTTCTGTGGGTAGCTCAGCATCAGTTCGGTCTTTGTATGAATATGTGAATGCATAGCATATACCAGGCCAATAAGGTGACATCCTATTTCTGGTGATAAGAGGTTGACTTTTTTTTTTGTCGTTTTTGTTGTTGTTTCTCTGTTGATGATCCTGAGACAAACAAAACCTGCTTGTTGTTCTCTGCTTTTTTTTTAGTACAAGTAAAAACTTCAAGACAAAAGCATCACAGTATCTTTGAAAACATGATTCCCTAATGGGACTAAATAGAGAATTATTATCATTTGTGCCATCACCCCTTTGCACAAGATAATGCAAATTCCCTTTAGGAAATGCTGTGCTTTGTGGGTCTGAGGGATGCTTCCTCACCCAGGGCTCCTAGCTGGTCTCCTCAAGTCTGCCCCACATCTGAACTGAATTGAAAATGAATCACTGACACAGAAGCACCCGCCATCTCTCAGCCTAGCATTCCTCTGCCTCCTAAGCTGTATCTTCATCCATTTGCTGCTTCAGCTCAAAGGGAGCTGCTCTCTCTGCCTCTGTCTCTCTCACTCTGTGTGAGGGGGAGAGATCCCTCTCTCTCACTCTCCTGTCTCTCTCTCTCTCTGTCTTTCTCTGTGTCTTACTCTCTCTCTCCCTCTCTCCCTCTCCTCTCTGTCTCTCTGTCTCTGTCTCTCTCTGTCTTCCTCTCTGGTATCTTACTCCTCTCTCCCTCTCTCCTCTCTGTCTCTCTCTCTGTCTCTGTCTCTGTCTCTCTTTCCCTCTCTCTCTCTCTCTCCCCTCCCATTCCCTCCCTCTCTCCCTGTCCTGTGTCCAGGGCGAGCCCCGCCTCTAAGCGGGCACAGGGCAGGACCGAGTGTGCCCAGAGTGGAGTGCTGCAAGGCGGATGTGTGGGGTGGGGGCAGGAGGGAGGAGAGTGGCCTACAGACCTACCGTGCAACTGCTACAGCAGGTCTGACTAGTTTGAGGTGCCCAAAGGCAGCTTTGTTTCTCTAGTAACTCCGGTTAGCAGCAAACCTAAGTTCTTAAAACTAGCTCAGATCTGCATTACTGTTTTTTGCAAGAGCCTGTAGCTCGGTGGAGTTCCTACTTAATAGTTCTAGGTTTTTTCCCCTTAACAACCTTCAAAGGCAGTTAATAGGATGGTGGGGTGGGGGGGTGTGTGGAGGGGGACCCTGAACCAGGCAACGTTGTGCTTCTTACTAAAGCATTTCACTCAGAAACGTGAGAAGGGGGTGGGGGAGGGATCCTAGCTCTTACAGACATTTGCTCCACGCACACATGTGGCCACACACACATTCACAGTGCACCATGAGATTGTGGAACTAAAGTTAAAAGTGCTCCTTGAATATGCCGCAGTAAAAGAAAATAATAGTAATGAACTGTCACTGGCCGTAAATCAACCTTTAGACCCTGGCTCTGCTCTGCTCTGGCTGGCTGCAGCTTATCATCCCAGGCCACACAGCTCCTGGGGCTTCCAGCAGGCCGGCCTTCGGGGAGTACCCCCACCCTTGTGTTGAGAAGCGTTGCTTGAGTTAGACTCAGGGAATCTGAAAGTCCCAAGGTCATCTGCATACCAGGACAGGTTTGCATGGAATTTCAGCTTCCCTGGGAGATAGTGAGAGGGCAACCCGGCCTCCTCCCGAGTGGATATCCCCTTTTATAATAATACAAGATACAGATTTGCTTTTTAGATGTCTTTTCCTTTGGAGGAGGAAACCTCCAAGTATGTGTGTGCTTCTGACTTCCCTGCTGTCATAGAAAACCGAGCTGGCTGAGGACCTGGAGTGCGTGTTCTGCAGCTGAGGAAGAGATGTTTGCAGGCCTCCTCCTGCTGCTCTGCCTGTCAGGGACCTGGTTGCTGGTCTTTTCTGAGCAGTTTCTAAACTGATTTTTTTTTTTTTTTGGTATCTTTGCTATGCTCAGAAGTATTTAATAAAAAAGATGCCACCTGGTGAAGATTGTTAGCTGTCCACCAATAGCTGGCTTGCAAATTAAGAATGTAAGTCCCTCAAAGGGCTCCTGCTTGCTTACTGCTTTTAAAGCACCTCTGAAGCTTGGCGGGAGGCCTGGAAGGAGGCCATGGGCTCTCCCCTAAGCATGGTCGAAGATCGGGGAATTGAAGTGCTAAGAGATAGGCTCCTTAGAAAATAAATATATATTCTATCCAGCAGGGTGCTCTGATTCTTTTTATTGTGTTTGAATAAATGACTCCACATGTTTTGGGTCATTATCAATCTGCAGAAATCTTTGGAAAGAAATATATTTTATTTCAAAATAGCCCCGACTAATTATTTTGTTTTAAAAAATTGGCTTTCAGGATCGTGATAGAGCACTTTATAGACCTGGGGCCCAGGGCTCCATCTCCTGCCAGCAGAAGAATAAAATAAATAAAACCAGCCAGCTAGATTTACAGAGTATCATTTGCTGCAAGCCAGTTTAGTTTGTACCCTCATTTCCTCTTTCAGCTTTGTGCTTTAACCAATTATATATATCTATATTATACAAAGTCTAAATTGTCTTGGTTAAGCCTTTTGCTAGCTGGCTGTAAGTCTTAGAGTAACTGAAACAAATATTCCAAATACTGCTTACAAGGGAGGTGTTTACCTAGAATAGATCCTCTTCTAAGTACATTTTCCCTCATCCTTTACCTTCAGATTTTACTGTCACATGTCATAGTATAGAAATTTGATCGTTTTTTTTAAAAAAGAGATCCAGTTTTAGGCCATCCAAAATATGCTGTTTAATTTTACTTAGTAAGTAAATAAGTCAATAGGGAAATGACATCTCTCTGGTTTACTGCCCTAACGTGCATATGGTAGTTAAAGACGTTCCGTATTTGTGAGGAATATTTTATAGCGTGTCTTGTCTTAAGTGATTTTTCTCACAGTAATAATGGATTCCAAGTTTTGAAAGCAAAGATTAAAAACTAATTATAACCTTTAATAAACACTTCCATAAAACACTTCCTGATGTAGCATGCTTCATCTGTAGTTTGTTTTATTCAGGGGGGCAAGTAGTTGGCTGGCAGACCAACTAGAAACTTTTTATTTAAAACAAAAAACTAAGATAGTTTCATTGTTTGTATCTTTAAAAAAATAACATTTACATGTTTCACTGTTCCTGCTGTATGTACCTGATAACTCTCTTGAGAAACTGTGGCAGAATATCACCTACTTTGGGCAGATCATTGCTTTCTAACTGAAGTCTTTCCCCAGACATTGTTTATTAAGGGTCTCTAGTGTGAGGGGGAAAAACAAGGTACCTTTGGGGGAAAAGATGCTACAGGAGAATTGAAACCAGAATCCCATCCAAGCAATTATAAATGCTGGAGAAGGGAAAAATATTTTCATGATGTGCGGGAATGGGGGTTGGGCACGGCTGCGCACTGCCTTTACAGGCACTTAATCATAAGGGAAAGAAACTCAGATCTAAGAACAACTTTCCCTAATGAGGCTTCAGAGTCAGCGTGTCTGGCACCAAATATTTTGCGAAGGAGCTTCATGATTGAAATTATATTATGATAATATGTTATTTATAAAAATATACATTCATGGTATCAGATTTTGAGTGAAAAGATCTGCAGTTGCAGTACACATTTTATGAAGATTACTGAATTGACATTATAGAGTCAGAACTTGTGATTTGAAAAGAATTCTGTCCTCTCTAAAGAACTGGCTTCGAGGGATAGAGAATACCCAGTGGGCTGAGCACAGGCACTGGATCCAGGAGACCCGGCTCTGATCCCCCACGCCACATGGCGCCCCAGACCCCCACCACAAGTGGGCCCCCAAGACAGGAAGGTGGGAGTAGCCCCTGAGTACCCACTAGGTGTGCACCTCCCTGAAAAGCCCCCAAAAAATAAACTTTCATTTTTCATTGTCTTTAAAAACTTAACTGTGTAACACTTGATAATTTAAAATGATCCACCTGAATATTATTTATGAACTTTTACCAGAGAACTCCTGAGGTAGTAACTGTTCAGTTGGGATAATTTGCTATTATTAAGAAACAGCGGGAGAGTGGTCAGAGAGATCAGTATAGGGAGTAATACGGTGCTTACCTCACAAGCAGCCGACCCCAGTTCCACTCCCAGCACCACATAATGGAACCCCGCATTGCCAGGAGTAACCCCTGGCCCTGCTGGGTGTAGCCTCTCCCCCTCAGAAGAAACAGGAGCTTGGGGGTCTGGCTCAGTGGTGAGACCCGGGTTGGATCTTTTAGGTAATAAAAGAAAAACAATAAAGTTATTGAAGACTTTTAAAAAATACTTGTAACCTCCTTAATACTAACCTTAAAATTAATTGCGTGCGTGGGACTTCACTCTAGGATCACCGTTAAAAATTATGAGCTCTCGACTTCTCAAAATCTACATTTTATGACTGGTTTATATGTTTGTTACATGTTTATTCACAGTATTCTCACTTAGGGAATCCTCTGGATTTCAACTATGACTTCTAAAACTATCAGTGTTCTGCTTGAACCACTCAGAACCGTAACATAGACTAGTTCCGTTTGGCCATGAGGGGCTCTCAGCTTGCTTTAGCAGTGCCCTGTGGAGACGTGAATTTGTGAACAATCTTGGAAATATGTCTAAACTGAGATAATCTGTAGGTAGAAATTGCTGTGCGGAATCTGACTTGAGTGCCTCGTTGCTCTGCTGCGCCCCCCACGTGGCGGATATGGAAGGCTGCCGTCACAGTTCAGCCGCAGTTAGATTCGTACAGAGCTTAACGTGTTTACAGGGTACTCAGTAGCTAAGCCACATACTCTCCCAAGCCAATAGTTAGCACTGATGAATGAATTATCTATTGTGCTCGTTTTCTTTTTTAATATTTAAAATTTTTAACTTTGTATGTATGGGCAGTGTTGTCTTTTGCCTTGTTCTTATGGAAAATTCGAACACAGTCAGACGTAGAGAAGAGCAAAAGGTATCTCTTCAGATTTACCATTCCAGCTTTAGCTAGCAACACCATGCGTAGGTCAGTCTTGCTTCATCTACATGGTCAGTTTTTCTCTGGAGTCCTTTAAATCAAATCCCAGGCCCCGTATCATAGATTTTTGTATATTTTGTTCATTTCTCTCCAACATAAGTTCAGAAACCGTGAACTTCTACTCACTGTTTCGCTTTTAAGTGCTGAATGCTTTTAGGCAAGACTCCTTAGGCAAAAGAAAAGATCTGTCAGCATATTCCTTGTCTTTGCCCAAAGATGTCCCCTAGCGTTACAAGTTAGGTTTAAACCTTAAATTCTCCACTGGCAGTGGAGCCAGTGAGACAGGATTTTTTAGACTCACTGACCGTACTTAACAGTTATATTCTAAAAAGCCTATTTTTCTTTCCAGATGCTTATTAACAAGGCTGTAATTTGTTCCAAAGAAATTATTTTCTTGAAACGTTCTCTCCCAGTCTTTGACTCTGTTTCGGCTACTAAATGCAGTTCGAGCCAACGTTGTAAAACTCCCCCAATCCCAAGTCAGAGGAAAGGGTCTCCCTGACAATGCCAGACTGTTTAAAGCCTTCAGTGTAAAATAAGAGAACAAGAAGTAATGAGTTAACAGGCACCAGAGCGTCCATTATACCAGTGATAGGATGAGGAGTAGCGCCATAGACCCAAAACAAGAGAATTCAACAAAACTCAAGACACGCCATCTCAGAGGCAACCCGGAAATTTTGCAGTGTGCCCCCTCAGGTTGACGGGCAGGGGTGAAGGGGGCGTTGGGGTGGGGAGGGAATCCGGTAACACGGGTGGAGGGAAGTAGTTGACATTGGTTTAGGGGTTGCTGCTGCATTATTGAATGCCCAGGAAGCAGCTGTCTGTAACTTTGTAAATCGTGGCTCTTTAATAAAAAGTAAAAGAAGAAGGAGAAGCTGTCCAAAGCCCCAGCGGCTGCGGTCTTGATGGCAACCCCCAAGCAGCGAGAGTTGCTTCCGCTCTGTTTTTGTTTTGTTGTTTCTGTGTTTTGTTTGGTTTTGGGTTGCTTGCTTTTGGCGGGAGGCCGATGCCGGGTCCTGGGGGTGGGGGGTCCTGGTCCCGGGCTTCCCCGCAGGCCGGCGCGGTCCGGGGTTGCGTTCGGGTTTCCCGGCCCGGTGCTGCGGGGCCCGGCGGGCTCAGCGGGCCGAGAGGTGGCGCCGGCCGCAAACAGCGGGGTCGAGTTACGGGCTCGGTCTTAGGGACTGGCTTCGCAATTACATTGCCGATTTGTTAGGGAAGGCTTTGTCTTACTTACCCATTAACATGGATGTTACTGCCGGACCTCATCCCGCATGGGCCTTGGAGTATTCATTTGGTTTTTCCCCTTTTATTTAAAACAATCCTTTTTTTTAAACGCCCCCAGCCCACCCCAGCTCACCCCTCCGGGAGGCTCCAGGAACTTTTGTTGCTGCAGAGCTCAGCCTCGCGTTGTGAGAGCCCTATCCGTAAATCAGCGGAGAGCCTGGCTGTCCGTTGGAATTTTACCCGGTTTGTGCCGTTCCCCAGCCCGGCAGCAGTCCAGCCTGCAGGCAGCCGCCCTGGCCAAGCGCGGACTGCCCCGCCCCGCTGGCACCCTCCTGCCGGCCCACCCGATTGCCAGCCTGGCTCCTGGGGCTGGGGACGCCCCTGCAGCCGGCCTTCCTGCGCAGTGCCTCGGGCCCTGCCCGCTCATCCCCACCATCTCCCACCCTCGTGCTTTTCTGGGTGTGTTTTTTGTTGTTGTTGTCGCTTTGCATTGTGACTGGGTAGATTGGGGGTGGGCGTGGGGGTCCAGTGGCAAGCCTGGGCGTTACTCCATTTCTTAGCGCTGTGTGTTTTAAAGGTGTAATTTAGATTTTGTTTCTTTGGACCACACCCAACAGTGCTCTGGGCTTACTCTGGGCTCTTCCGGGAGGAATCAGACCTGGCCCTGCACCAGGGAGCATATGGGGTGCCAGGGATTGAACCCAGTCACTGTGTGCCTTAACCCCTTCAGCTCCCAGGGTGTAAAAGCTGTCTAAGAAAACATGGTTCCCCTAACTCCCCTAATTTCCTCCTGCCTGGGAGCCACCGTGGTGGTGGGACACTTAGGGTGCAGGTTGGGCCCTTGACTTGCTGCTGGTGGTGGGAGCTGGTCTCCGCGTGCACAGCCCCTGACTGGGATCCAGAGACATTGTCACGCTTGTGTGGGTGCAGGGACAGGAGAAACATTCCGGGTGGAGAGGTGGGCACAGACCCTCTGGCCCACTTCACTCCTCTAGCAGCGTGTCACACACACTCATGAGCATGGTCGGGGCTGGCCTTTCTTCTCCCACTCCCCACCTCCTCAAAAAAGAAAACCGGAAGAAATGGTTTCTCCTTAAAGGACTTTGGTGGCACAGAATGTCAATGTGTGAGACCTCTTTTTTTTCTTTTCCCCTTTATTTTTTCCCTCTGGGTATGGTTGGGCCACACTGGGCTGTGCCCAGAGCTTATTCCTGGCTCTGTGCTGAGGAATCACTCTGGCAGGGGGCCCGGGCACTCTATGGGGTGCCAGGGGTTCAATCAGGTCAGCCACATGCAAGGCAAGCATCTTTCCCACTGTAATCTCTCTCTGGGCCCACGGTTTTCTCTAAGAGAGGGCCATGGGGAGGGCAGATCACCTTCGGCGTTGCCGCTGGAGTTTAAGTGTTAGCGTTGGTTTGCAGAACTATGGTTACTAGGGGTCCCGTTAGCAGCCGAAGTGGAGGAGATTATGGATTTGCCTTCTTTGAAGTGTCCTTTTGAATTAGGAGCTTTTATCTTGATAGCTGATAACAGAAAAAGAAGAAAATACTACTTCAAAAAAAAATTTTTAATTCCTATTAAGGCCTAGCAAGCATTCAGAAATGCATATAGAACTGAAGTGCTCAAACTGGCCTAGTGCCTCCAAGCAGACACCTGTGTCTAACATGATCAGTTCCCCAGAAGCCTTGAGACCTTGCACAGAATGACCGTCCCTGACAGCAGTGTCCTGACTGAGCTCTGTTGTGAGAGCCTTTAAAGCGTGTCATTGAGAACCAGTAGAGAGCGTTCAATCAATGGGGTGCTTGCCTTGTGCACAGCTGATGTGGGTTCATCCCAGGCACTTCAGTGGTCCCTCAAACCCTTTCCACCCCACAGATGACCCTGGAGCATGCCAGATGTGGCCCCTAGTGAACAAAACAAAGAAAATCATCTTACTGAATGTCAAGCTTGCTAGGCTCCTAAGAAGGAAAATACAGGGCTGGAGCGATAGCACAGCGGGTAGGGTGTTTGCCTTGCACTTGGCCAACCGGGTTCGATCCCGGCATCCCATATGGTCCCCTGAGCACCGCCAGGAGGAATTCCTGATTGCAGAGCCAGGAGTAACCCCTGAGCATTGCTGGGTGTGACCCAAAAAAGCAAAAAAAATGAATGAATGAATGAATGGATGGATGGATGGATGAATGGATGAATGAATAAATAAAGTATGTCTAAAGAAGAAAAGGTTTTAAAAAGAAGGGAAAATACTTCTTGAAGATTTCTTCTTCATTATTTAGTATAAGAGAGACAGGAACCAGTGAAGAAGTCCTGAGGAGGTGGGCCTGGAGGTCTTTCAAGAAGATGACTTCGGGATTGCCACATGTTCCTTCTCACTTTCCCCTCCTCCCCTCAGCAACGTGGAGAAGTGATCAAAAAACTTGACCCCCTTTTAGAGGTCAGTGGTTACTTCTCTGGATGCTGAGTAGGGACAAGACAGAGTAATAATCCCTGTTAGGAGTAAAGGCTATTGGTAGCGGTAAATGGAGGGAAAGCATAGTGCAGTCTTTTATATGCCTTGTTTCGTCTTTTTCACCAGCACAGAGTCAAAAGTCGGGAGAGCAGCCCTGGTTGTGGTCCCAGGAGGCTCCATTCTGGCCGCACCAAGCCCAGCTGCGTGAGGCTGCCCCTGGGCCTGTCATGGACCATGGCTCAAGGCCACTTAGCAGCCCCGGTGGCCTCAGAGGCTACCATGGTTTGAGGGGGCTGCAAAGATCTTTGTTATTAGCAGCAATGACAGAGGAGGTCATTCGCCAAATTAGTGTTAGCAGCCTTCAATTTCAGAATATTAATGCTAAGTCTGATAGTTCAAATTACATTAACGGAAAGTGATGTTTTAATTCTTAAGGCATAGCTTTGAAGTAGCTGAAGAGCATTAAAGAGAACCTTTTTTGATCGCCTGTGTTTATGTTTGCGTATCTTGACCCTGCTGCCTGAAGGCTCCCCTTCTAACACTGAGATACTGTTTCAGGTGCCTTTAGTGGTTGACAGTTGCCGTCACAGAAATGCTGTTCTTTTCTCCTTACTTGCTTGGACACCAATAGGAAAGACCTTTGGGCTTGAAATTAAGGTAAAGATATTATCAGGCTTAAACATCAGATGACCCAACAGGGAATGGGGTGTGCAGGGGGTGGGGAGGGTGACAGGGGAGGAATCAAGGTTTGGGTAATAAAAACCCTGAAGACCAGCACTGCCCGGAAACTCAGTGTAGATGCAGATTGGGGCCTCTTGAGTTGGCGAGAGAGAGGATGCCAGACTCAGCTGCACACGCTCCACAGGAAGCCCTGTGTCTGGCCTTGCTGCAGCCCTGCCCTGAATAGGACCTTGCAGCTTCTCCCTTCACCTCTCTCTCCCTGGCAGAGTGCACTTCCCAGCCAAAGACTCCTATTTATCTTTGTTTCCACAGTTCCCCTAAGCGTTCTCATTGTTGTTTTTCATTCTCTCCATTTACCACTCATTCATTAAGCACCTGTTTATGACCGGGGCCTTGCTGTCCTAAAAAATACTGCAGTGACTCTGTGTTCTGTGAGGCCGCACTGCCCCAGCAGGGTGGGAAACAGACCCTAAAAGCCAGCTCTACCTATTCAAGAGGAATTATTTAAATTTCAAATCCTGCATCCTAAAAGCCCTCCCTGGGCACCCCACTCCCTAATACTAGTTCAGATTTCTTGCTGAGGGGGTCCTTTGGAATCTGGGTTGAAGGGCGACTCCTCCATCTCCTCCCTCCACCCACCCCCCACGCACACACAAAAGTCACATAATATTTTCTCTTTCTTTGGTTCTTTTCTTCTGAGGAATCTCCTGGTGACATTTGCCACTGTTTGAACTGTCTTCGCACAGGGAGACTGTAGCATTTGAGGCTCAGTCCTTTCTGATGAAAACTGTACAATTGACTTCCAGTTTGTTACCAAGAGTTTTCCCTAGAATTCAGCCTGGGCTATGGGGTGGGATGGAAAATTTCTATATATTTTGCTAGCCAAGAGTTTGGTCCATCATTTTGAAAACTTAACCTGATAGCAGTTAATAGATCGCGAAACCTATATTAAGAAAATCAGAGTGCTGAGAGTTTATTTCTGAAATATCCATTGAAGAAGTGACTGTTTCACCACAGAGCCAGTGAAGGCTCTTCTGAGCCTTTTTTTTTTTTTTTTGTACTGGAAAAGGGCTATTTTTAATAGGCTGCGTCGGGGAAGTGGTGGTCACTCACCTCATAAGCTCAGGGCTCATGTTGGACCTGTGTGGAAAGCGTGGGCTTAGGTCTTGACACACTGAGAGGAGATACTGTGGGGAGAGAAGCTGGAAGGTGCCTAGGAACCAGATGAGACAGCAACCAGGACCCCAGGCCCACACTGAGTGTTAGGGTTCCACAGGGGGCCTTCCACAGGGGCAGGACCAGCAGGCACTCTCTTCCCACATTCCCTGGAAGCGCTTAATGAGGCTCTGCTACTGTTGGACTTTGAGGGAGGCCTTGTGAGGCCTTTTAAGAGAGAGCCTCCCCAATAGTGTGCTTAAAGAGCTGTTGTTTTTGTGGAGTGCCTGGTCCTGAGCTTCTAAGGGAGCAGCCTCATGGCAGCCCAAAGCTCCAGGCGGGATCCATCCCTCCCTGGGCCAGCGCCTGCTTCTGCTGTCCTTCCTTCTGGTGCTTCTGCCGTCCTTCCTTCTGGGTAAGAGAGTGCTGTCTGTCCTGCTGGGTGAGAGAGTGCCGTCTGTCCTGCTGGGTGAGAGTTCTCGCTCTTCACTGGGAGCCCTCTTTGGAGGTTTGACTCTAAAGTGTGTTTAGCTAACTTGGGTTGGGGGTGGGAGCACATATAAGCTTTCCAAACTTGAATTATTTCTAAGATCTTTAAATGTCTAAGTAATCTAATGGAGTAACTCTAACTGTTGTGTTTTTCACTCCAACTTTTGCATTTTTCATTTTCATTCCACAAAGATGTAGCTAGAATTAGGATTACAAATCAGGAGAGAGAGAGAGAGAGAGAGAGAGAGAGAGAGAGAGAGTATAGTGTGTGTATGTGTGTCAGGAGTGTGTGTGTGTGTGTGTGTGTGTGTGTGTGTGTGTGTGTGTGTTGCAATCTTCCTGAGAGCCTGGAGCTAGTTTTGCCTAACAGAGGGAAAGAGAGCTGAAAGACAAGCTGCTTTGAGACAGACTCTATCCTGGGTCTTTGCTTACCCATTTGAAGAGCATCCTAGAATCAACGTGTCTCTCTGGCCCCACTCAGTTGGCTCCCCACTCCCCTTCCAGACAGCATCATTCGTGATTTATTGAACTTTTCCTAAATCTTTGGGATTATCACACAGCTTTAACCGACTGGATCATTCTAATTGGAAATTAAATGCTTTTCCCTTTAAATCTCTCAAAGCATCTTCAACAAGCTCCTTCAGCTGACAGGAGAAACAGTGGTAAATACCTATTGTACTTTTAAGTGTAGTCTTTTTAAATATTTGTGTTCTATAGATTATCTCTAGAAAAATGGGAGCTATTGAGAAAGCCTTCTTATTTGTTCTGGCAAAAGTCTCTATCTATGACTAAAAGTAAAGGAAAAGTGTGCAGTTCACCTAAGTGTCGCCTTCGCTTTCAAAAAACCCAATAAGAACCCAGAGTGGTCATGCGGCGTGCTAATTTGTTTTTAGTGGTATTTAGCTTACATTTGGAAACAAAGCAGTGTTTCTCAAACTTTCAGTGATGAGGAATCATCTGGGTTTTCCCCCCTCCTTCATGAACTACTTTAGTAAAACATAAAAAAAAAAAATTACTGGCGGGGAAAATGAAAGTACAAAGAGGTAGAAAATAGAGACCTCACTTTTAAAGTAGATTTGCAGACATCCAGCTACTCAGTCCATTTGCTGTATAGGTTTCAGAACAGGAGCTAAGGCTGTAGCTCAGTGAGAGTGTGTGTTGCATGTATTCTGGGCTCAAAAAAAAAAAAAACGCCAAGTCCTAAGGGCCATGCGTGTAGCTCAGCGGTTTGTGCTTGCCTCATGTGTGAGACCTTGAGTCCCATCCCTGGATCCACAAAAACACAAAATTCTGGGGCCAGAGCCATAGCACAGCGGGTGGGGCGTTTGCCTTGCATGTGGCTGACCCAGGTTCAATTCCCGGCATCCCATATGATTCCCCAAGCACCGCCAGGATTAATTTCTGAGTGCATTGCTGGGTGTGATGCAAGAAAAAACCCACAAAACACTAAATTCTAAGTAATACCTAATCATGGACCATTTACTGACGTCTTTGAAAAGAGTTTACATTTATATGCATATACACACACACAAACACAGATACATACCTTTTTTTTTTTTTTTTTGCATTTTTTTTTTTGGTCTTGCCTGGCAATGCTCAGGGGTTACTCCTGGCTCTGTACTCAGGGATCACTCCTGGTGGTGCTCGGGGGATGATATGGGGGATGATATGGGGGTTGAACCTGTGTCACCCATGTGCAAGGCAAACACCCTCCCCACTGCTATCACTCTAGTCTGACACCTTTTTAAAATGTATTGAGCACAATATCTTTTTTTACTTGGCTTTTTGGATCATACCCAGCGATGCCGGGGGTTACTCCTAGCTCTGTACTCGGGAGTTACTCCTGGTGGTGCTCTGGGGACCATATGGTTCGAACCCAGGTGATCGAACCGGGTCAGCTGCATGCAAGGCAAACCCCTATTACTCTAGCCCCCACAATACCTTCTAACATAAAATGAATTTTGTTTTTTAATGCCTAGGATCAAACCTGGGTTCTCATACTTGCAAAACATGACCCCAATCATAAGACATTTTTACATGAAAATTAAATGCACTTATTTCTTTGGCAACAATAGACTTATTCGGGAAGTCTAGGTACATACGAATAATATAACTGCGGGCATAGTTTTCTATTTCAAAACCCTTGTCTGATAATACAACTAATGCAGAAATTAGAAAGTGTTTTTTGAAAGTGAAGTGAAATGTTCTCCTCTCTCATTTACCCTCCAGTTGAGATGGACACAGATACTTTAGCTAGAAGATGCTCTCTGCAAAGTAAACACAGAGAATTCTAGCAGGAAAAAGCAGGAAATGCTCCATCCTGTGAAGTTTTAGATAAGGTGTTGTTATACCTTTGTTGCCTCAGAAAACAGTTAATTATAGAACTGGTCTTTGGTGCTGGTAATTGATGGCAGTTTTGTTTTGCTTTTAAAGCTGTCCCATCAATATCTTAAACTTTCTGTTTTTTTTTCAATTGAGTCACTGTGAATTATAACATTGCAAAGTTATTTATGCCTTGAGTTTCAGTTGTACAGTGATCAACACCAGTCCCTTCACCAGTGACCACTTCCTTCCACCACTGTCCCGTTTTATCTCCCACCCTCCAACGTGTGTCTATGGTGGATGTTTTTTCCCTTCACCACTGTCTTAGTGTTCTCTTCCCTGTTCTACTTCCCCAACCCCCGTGCCAGTGGCAAGCTTCCTACTGAAGACCGTTGCTCACGCGCCTAGCTTGTATTGCCTTTGGACATTAGTTATTCCCCACTGTGTTTCTTTACAGCCCACACTTGAGAGAGTGTGTTCTGTGTCTGTCCCTCTCCTGACTAACTTCTCCCAGCATGATTCTCTCCAGATCCATCCACGTAGCAACAGATTGCACAATTTCATCTTTCCTTACAATTGAGTCATATTCCATTGTCACGGCAGTTTTCTTAATATTTACAAAATGCATTAAGGAAAGGTGCTTCTTACCAGCAACTGCCACTGCACATTCTTTACGAGCACTAACAAATCCCCTGATAACCACCCATCCGATGCAGCTGTCTTCATCCTTCTCTGCTGGAGGCCACGGCCCCAGAAGTGGAATGTGTGTGCCAGGCTCAGGAACCCTCTGCAAGTCGGCCTGCCTTGGGGGACAGTGAAGCTTTCTTTAACCGAGAGTTGGAAGGTCTGTGGAGTTTTATAGTGGCTAGCCTTCTTCCTTTAGGATGAGACTCATACTTCAAAAGGATAATGAGGCAGAGGAGATGATATCGAGCCTCTTGAGGACCAGGCTTTATTCATCTGAGGGACTCCCTATTGCCTGGCAGGGTGCCAGTCCAGCAGAGCCGTGGAATGAGTTAATAAAGAATTGAATGAGACACCATCAGAAGCAGCACAAGTAATTTAGTGAAAGGCAAGTTGCTTTTAGAAGAAAAATTGGGTCATGATAAAGGGTTCACTTGTATATGAGGATCTCAGGACTAGCGAGTGGCACTGTGGGGAAGATTTGCGCGCACATATGGTAGACGTTGAGGAGGAGGTGGGGGGGGTGAGCTCGGCTGTAGAGGAGCCATGTTTCCTGGTCTGGATGGCCCAGGGACAACTTCATTGATTAAGTGATTAGCCAGTGAGGTCTGTGACACAAAGGTGTATGGACTTGGTATGGCTCTGTCCTTGTGGAAGTTCTGAGCAGAAAGATAGCCAGCTGACCACTTAACCAGCAGTGAGCATGGTGGGACAGGAGTGGAAATTCAACCCCTAGCCTAATGATGAGGGACTGCGATTAGGTTGGAAATGAGTATGTATCTCTGGAATCACAGTAGGTGTTTTGTTAGGAGATGGCTCATGTCTCCAAACAGCCGTGCTTATAATCAGAGCAGATTAAGTTTAAATTAGCCCAGCCGAATTCAGACATCAAGCTGTGGAAAAATTCGGCCTGGGAAACTCACATTGACTCTCGATTGAAAACGAGGTGGCAACTCAACCACTGTGGTCATTTAACGCAGGCCAAGAGCTGCGCCCGCATGTCACCAGACAGCAGAAGGACTATGCATAATGAGGAAGGAAAAGGCGTTTTGAAAGATTCACCAAAATTGTCTGCGTTCCTCCTTTCCTAACTTGGTTCTTTCAATCTTTCAAGAGGGAACAAGGCCGTCATGGATATGACACCTTTATCTGTTTAGGTCAGAGCACTGGAAGTGTTTTCTTGGGCTTTAAAAATAAATCTGCTTGGGGGAGGGAAACTGAGCCTGCGTGATGTTAGGCAAGTGAGCGCAGGCACACCAGCTGAGAAAGTCAAAATCACGGTTTCCATGGTAACGCTTAACTTGTCTGAGTCGTACACATTTCTCAAGAAATACATTTACCAGACTACCTAGTGGCAAAAATTGCTCCCTAGGCACACAGAGGTAGATGTCCCAGTTCTCTTATGCCAAAATGCCTCCCCCACCCCACCCACCCCCTTAATTCCAGCCCTCAGCCTGGGCAAGCACTGAAAGTCCAAGACCTGTCCTCTGAATCAGCAACTTTTTATGGTTTTTCAAAAAAAAGAGTTTTCATGTGGTCCTTTCCATTTCCTTCCTTTCTCCCCCTGCAGATATATGTTGGGTAAAGGAGAAAAACGGAAGTTTGATGAGTATGAAGATGGGCTGGAAGGCAAAATTGTGTCTCCTCTGACGGGCCATCCAAGGTGTCTTACACCTTACAGCGCCAGACTATCTTCAACATTTCCCTTATGAAACTCTATAACCACAGGCCCCTCACAGAGCCCAGCTTGCAAAAGACTGTTCTGATCAACAACATGTTGAGGCGGATCCAGGAGGAGCTCAAACAGGAAGGCAGCCTGCGGCCTGTGTTCACCCCGGCTTCCCAGCCGGCCGACTCGTTGAGTGACAGCTTCCGCGAGGCCCCGCCCACCTTCAGCCATCCGCCAGCCCCGCCCACTCACCCCTGTGACCTCGGAAGCACTACACCCCTGGAGGCTTGCCTCACCCCAGCCTCGCTGCTCGAGGCGGACGATGACACGTTTTGCACTTCCCCTGCCGCCCCCCCTCCGTGACGCCGACGGCGCCCACCAAACTCTTACCTCCAGCCCTGCCGCCGGAAAGGACAGCTTCTCCTCGGCCTTGGACGAGATCGAGGAGCTCTGTCCCACATCTACCTCCCCGAGGCCGCCGCCCGCGCCAGACAGCCTCGAAAGGGGACCCCAGCCTGCAGAAACTCGAGGGCCGCGCCGACGCTCGAAACTGATGGACTCGCTGCCCGGGAATTTCGAGATCACGACGTCCACGGGCTTCCTGACGGACTTGACGCTGGGCGACATCCTGTTCGCCGACATCGACACCTCCATGTATGATTTTGATCCCTGCACCTCGGCCGGGGACCGCCTCCAAAATGTCCCCCGTGTCCGCCGACGACCTCCTCAAGACTCTGGCCCGCATACAGCAGCCAGCCCGTCACCCCGAGTCAGCCTTTCAAAATGGACCTCACAGAGCTGGACCACATCATGGAGGTGCTTGTTGGGTCCTAAGACCCCGCGCCCTGCTGGTGCCCCCCTTCCCGCCCCGCGGAGCCTTCCCACAGCAACCCTGACACTTCTCCGCACTGTGCATGCACCCTTGCTTGCCTTTTTTTCCCCAGAGTAAACGAACGTTTTACACAAGGATCACACTAGTTTTTGCTTTGAGCAGAGTTGGAGTGCCTTCATCCAAGTACGACCACTTTTCATAGGCTCTTCGGGGCGGCTCCTGAAACCTACTACCCTGCAATAGGAAAGAAGACATTTGAAGACAATGTTGCTGTGTTGAATGACAAAAAATGAACAGTTTGAGCAAAGCACAAGGAATAAGTTGGAAAAGCTGTAAATTGCATGTGCATATTTGTCTATTTTTTCTATAAGTTTTATTGCAAGAGGTAAAAAAAAGAATATATATATATATATATTATTTAGATAATCTCAGTACCTTTTCTGGCATTTTTGCCCTTGTATAGGTTGATTGGCAATTCAGCCTTTTTAGAGGCATTAACTACTCCTCGTAAGTGTTGCATTTACATGGCTGTTTAGAAACTGCTGCCCAAATTTATTTTATATTTTTGTACAGATTCTGCAGTTTATGATATTGTTTTTCTAAAAACATGCTGTTTATACCTATGAGATAGCTATTTTGATAGGATTTGCTCACATAGTTCCTGCAAACTTCAGATGTACAAGTTGCACTTGTACTTTTATAGAGTTGTAATGTTTTATATGTGTTTGGTGCAAAGAGAAAATTGGATCAAATCAATCGCAGTTGATGTTCCCCAAACACACTCTCTCTTCTCTCTTCTCTCTCTCTCTCTCTCTCTCTCTCTCTCTCTCTCTCTCTCTCTCTCTCTGCTTTAAGAAAGGGCCAGGCAATATCACACCCAAATTACACACATGTCCTGACCCCGGCATGAACAGCCGCCTGCTCCTCGACTTCCAAAGCCAGAGCCACTTGAGCTCGTCCAATTCGTATTAAGCAGTTGGCTGTAGGAGGCCATTGAATAGGGGGTTTAGTGATAGTTCTCTTCAGCCCCCTCTTTTGAGGGAATGGCTACCAAGTACTCACGGTATTTATGCCAAGTTTGTGCTCTTTATTGTTTTTACCTTTTTAAATGAAACCCAGGATCATTCCTTTTTGGCATTTTTATGATGACCTGAAATTTTACATCTAAACAAAATTTTATGAAAAGCAACCAACCTCTTCATAAATGAAGTCGATGCAGTGCTTTGGGCTCACCAAGAGGAAAGTCTCCCCCAGAAGGCATCTCTCATGTTGCTCAGTTGTCTTTCTCAGCTCTGCTTCCCTAGAGCTTTCCTTCCCTCTGTTGCTAAGTGCTGCAGATGGCATCTTTGCAGTCACCACAGTGAGCTCTGCTCATCTCCGCCCAGCCTGAGATGTGCTCGGTAACATCCATGGCTCTCGAACCTGGAGCTGGTCCCACTATGCACAGCTTCTAATCTGGTTGCATTCTCGAATCTACTGCTTCAAGAATACTCTATACAGCCGTTTTACTGAAATACAGACAGGATTCTCTCTGCATGTCTCTCCTCCTCCCCCGCCCCCCTCCTGCCCCTCCCTCCAGAACACTTGAGAAGTAGCTCTGTGCTCTGTATTCCGAGTACGTTTTAATTTTAAACCGTTTGCTATGTATCATGCTAGTTACCAGAACCAGAAATTGTTTATGGCTTTTGTCGTTTCCGTTTTTTTTCTTTCTTCCAGTGGTACTTTAGCTGGTTACAACCTATATTGTTGAAATGCAGATGGCTTCTTTAGGAATAACTTTTATATTTATTTAAGAATTTTTAAATTATGGGATTTGTGTTGTTGTTGTCTTTATTGTTGGTCATTTGTCAATATTCAGTCATCAATTCTGCTCACTTCTTGCCATGGATAAAATTGAGTCTTTCTGGCCAATTAAAAAAAATACAGCTTTATAAAATGGCACTTTAAACAAGCCATAGATAGTTTTATTTTTATAATGCACATGGCAAAGCAAATGCATTTGTGATGAAGGAACTGCTTATCTAAGCAAAAGATTGGTGTGTGAGATGGTGAAATCTTCCTGCATTCTAATTTACTTCCCCCCCACACGCACTTGAATGTGTTTTTAAAGGCTAATTGTCAACTTGGTAGAGTAGTAAGAAACATACCAAGTTGCACTTGTTCTTCTACAAGGAACCTCCAACCCCGACACCTCTGTCCGACTACAAATAGGTCATTTCCTTTTGCAGCACTAGGAACCTTCATGTTAGGTGAGGGTTGCTGCGGATGCTTCCGTGTCACTGTGCCTGTTCATTGTAAGAGCTTCCTTTTCCTGTAGAGAACAAGTTGGCCCAGATGCCACACTTTTGATAACTGGAGGACCCAGCAAACTCGCCGCATGCAGCACACATACACAGGCGTTTACATACACAATAGTGTTCTTGATTCCGAACAAAAACAGGGTAAGGAGGTTGATTTGCCATTGTTAAAAACTGATTTACAGTAACTTAGAACAACTGTACTTGGGTTGGATTAGTAAATCGTGTGTTTAAACAAATCCCATATGTTGGGCAACAGTTCAAATAAGCACAGCAAAGTGTTGCCCAAACGTGGTTTTCTGACTCTCTTGTATTTATAAGGCTGGGCCTCGGCATCCAAACAAAATCCTTAGCAGCAGCAGGCAAATGCCTTTTCGCTCTGGACATCCTTGCCGAGTGCTGTTGATGTTCAGGGTCCAACAAGGAAGACACAAGAAATTAGTGGCCTGTTCAGCAAGAACGAACAATCAGTGTTCAGGTTATCTCCGGGTCTTATTTTTATAAAGTAATGTCCCCACAGGGAAGAAAGTGAGCCTGCATGGAAGCTCCAATCCCAGTCCGAGTGCGGGGTGACACGCAGACACCACCTGCATCAGTGCCTTCCCCTTCATAAAGGACATCATGTGGCCGTAGCATCAGGCAGCCCGAGGTGCCCAGATGAGGAAGTCGTGTTGGCTGGGACTGGGAGAGGACGATTTCTGGCAGTGGTGTGCAATGAAGTGACGAGAAGAGAGCAGAATAATAAGAGCTTTGACTTTGAAGTGATTTTTTTTTCCCATAAGTTATTTATTCCTTTTTTCCTGTGTAAATATATTTATTTTACTGTGGAGCTCTAACATCTGGATCGTAACATGTGCAGAATGTACGGTAGGAATGTATTCTCTAGTAGGAATGTAAATCTGTATTAAAGGGGGTCCCATCCAGATCCCTGGGTCTTCTCATCGTATGCGCAGTCCACGTTCATTTTCACTCTCTCCTCCAATATGGGTCTATTTGAAATATGCAAAAGATACGAATGAGAAATGTTTTAATACCTCCAAATTTTTTAAGAAAATCAAGCTTCAAAGGGTTGATATTTTTAAACTTTTTTTTAGTAGCACTTTCTCTTTGTGACTAGAAGGGGCAACCACGCAACACCCTCTCTTATACCAAAGGGTGAGAACTTCCCGGAGCCCCCGCCCCACCTGAGTGTCTTGTATCAATTGAGCTTTCTATTGCCATAGCTCCTTGGCACGTCCTGACTGCCCTAAGGTCAATCAAGGAAACTTTCTTAAATAAATAAGCTCCAAAGAGCCAAAGTATCAACTTACAGATTGTTTTTAATGCTTAAATTTATTAGCCACCTTTGTGGCAAACAATGAATTATGAATACTGCAGGGCAGCCTTCTTAAATGACAGGTGTAAAATATAAATAAGAGACTCTTGTGCAGCGATTGTTTTCTCTGTGAATTGTCTTAATTTCAAAACCTTGCTGTTACAAATTGAACCTTTATATGTTTTTCCGAAAATAGTGAAAAGATCTGATTTGACCTGTTGTAGCTATCAGTGGTCCACTCCCCGTAACTGCCCACAGCGGCCAGGTGTGCATGTCCTGCTTGTGAACTGTTCTCTGTGCTGCTGAGAACGAGTCCAAATGGTTCTCGAAAGTTCGCCAGGATCCTGTGCTGTAGCTAACAAAGCCAATGAAAATTGTGGACATCTTTTGGGGATAACAAGTTTGGAAGAGAAGTGTAATCCATAAGAGCAAATAACCAAAATTTTGGAAAATATGTACATAATGACATGTTTGGGTGCATGGTTTTGAGGAGAGCTTTTGTCAAAAAAAGGGAAAAAAAGGGAGGTGTAACCTTTCCCCCCACAGACCTGAGAGCTGTGCCTTTTCTATGCAATATTACAGACATCACATCGAACCCAGATGGCTGGATCCACATGTAGGTTTGGGCTGTAATCTAAGCAATTGGACAGATTAAATGTACATGGAAATGAGCAGTCTTACTTTTGTAGTTTTATATTATACAATAAACAGTTAAAAGATGAGCAAGGCTAGTCTGCGCTTTCCTTCTCTGAGGCCTGGCCAGCTCTGGTGTCACGACTGGCCAGCATGGTGGAACAGTTCACATGAAGCCAAGGCGGGTGCTCGGGCCTGCTCCCGAGTTCTTGGTCTCTGAAACATAGCAGTGGTCTCCTGCTTCTCTTGGTAAACATGGATGATCCTGTTCCAAGTGTGGGTCACTGACCTGCTCTTTACCAAGACTCCACTCCTCCTTGCTTGCCCAGGGACCTAATCAAAATTGCAAACATTTTCTCCTCAGCTCTGGACCTCAGCACCTAACAAGGCTTGTTGCCTGTCTCATATTCAGCCCTTCTAAAACAACCTTACTACCCCAAGGAGCTGATCCTAACCACTTTGGGCCTTTCCCTGACCTTGCTCCTCTCAACCTGATTGCACTGTCCATACAGGTCTGTTTCCCCACACCAATCTACTCACTCTGTTCTCCAATGTCCGTAGCCCCTGCTGCCGCCTCTGTTCCTCCCCCAGCTTCCCTGCCCAGGCTCTTGCCCCACTAGTACACTTGCTTCCTACTCCGCCTGCTGCAATCTCATGTGCTCTAGCACTGTCCAGAATCCCAGTGGTTCTCAGCCCCCGTGGGGAATACAATTGGGACCTTCCAGCCATTTTCCCTACATTAACAGTGGAGATCCCAAGCAACCTCCCCTCGGAATCCAATCTCGTGGTCAAGGAGGTTCTAGGTCACGAAACAACTGGATCTAAGAGACCTGTGAAAGGAAAGTTCCATTCGCCCGGCAGCAGAGTGCCAGGGGTGGGAAATGGATGGACAAAGAGTGTTGGAGAGATACTATGGGCTGAGCTGTGTCCATCAAAAGAGATATATGCAAGTCCTAACCCCTAGTTTGTCAGAATGTGACCTTTATTTGAAATAGAGCCTTTAAAGAGATAATCTGCATTAAAATTAGGTTTATTGGAGTGAGCCCTCATCCAATGTGGTCATGTCCTTCTAAAAAAGAGATTTCAACACAAGCAATCAGACAGGGAGAACACCATATAAAGATGAGGGCAGAGATCACAGTGATTCATCTACAAGCCAGGACACAGCCAGGACTGCCAGCAAAGGATCTGGAGCAGTGTGGAACAGGTCCTTCCTCAGGGCGCAGAAGAAATGGGCCCTGTGACACGCAGCCTCTGACTTCGAGCCTCCAGAACAATGCATTTCTGTTATTTAAGCCCCTCGATGGTGGTGCTTTGTTAGGGCTGCCCAAGCCAGACCACAGGGGAAGAACTGGATGAGTCTCCCCAGACATGTTCACAGCCAGGAATCGACCATGGCTCCACAGAGCCCTCTGCATCTGGAATATGTACAGCTGCTGTTAGAGATAGGCTTGGGGCCGGAGTCATAGCTCAGTAGATAGGCATTTTCCTTGCATGCAGTCAACTTGGGTTCAATCCCTGGCATCCTATATGGTCCCCTAGCAACACCATAAGTAATCCCTGAGCATCTCTGCATGAGGACAGAATCAAGTCCTTACCTTCCTGAATCTCTCTGAAGGAGGCCAGAATGATAGTAAGGCAGGTAGGATGCTCACCTTACACTTAACTATCTCAGGTTTGATCACTAACACCTCATTTGGTGCCCCAACTCTGCCAGGTGTAATAATTGAGCACAGAGCCAGGAGTATGCACACCCCGAGCATGTGGGTGTGGCCCCAAAACAACTCTGTGTGTGTGTGTGTGTGTGTGTGTGCGTGTGTGTACACACATCTGGAAATGTTGGCATTTCCAGAATGTGGTTTGTGGATATTGTCTGTTATCTCTCACCAAACACACAGCAGGACCTTTATATATTTGTTGGATCAAAAGAAGGAAATTCCCTCCAGTTTTTCCTTCCTGAGTCAGTGATACAAGCACAAAACTTCACTCTGTGGATTCTCTTCCTAACTTCCTAATACCCTCTCTTCCCAGCTTGATCCCATGCCATTCCCCAAATTCTGCTGTTGGAAATCTACCCCTCACTTCAATGTCAAGTTGAAACTCCTGCCCATGGTCTCCTGGTGCTAGGATCCCATTTGACAGATGTGGTAACAGACAGTGATTAATGTCTAAGGGAAGACACTGTTTCTGGTACTGGGGTTCAGGGTAGGACTCTGCAAGTGGGACTCGGGGGCCCCCCACTGAAAGCCTGGGACCCTGGGTAACAACCTGAGCCTTACAGGTCTCAACTGTCTCATCTGTAACCTAAGAACCATTGCATTCAAGCTATGGTAGGGACTGAATGAGTCCAGGAATATGATAGACTCAGCATTTAGTTGGCCTCCAGAACATTCCCAAAGGTGCTCCTCCAATGTTCGCTTCCAGCAGACATGACGATGAAACATGAAGACCTGAGTGTCTACTTGGAGTGATGTTTTAGTTTGGACAAAAAACAAAGCTGGGGTCTCAGTGCAATAGACACACGTGGTGTGGGGTTTTGCCAACACCATGCTTATTGTCATGGGATCCACATTGGATCTGCATAGGACACTATTCTCCAGGTCTGGGGTAAACTACTGCCTCTTCTACCTTTGCTTTTAACATTCTTTTACTCCTCTTGAATCTGCAGGTGATCAGGAACATTAGTTCCTGGGGTTATCCCCGATGAACACTTTAAGTCCCCTGTCTAAGGTGGAACTCTTTCATTTCCCTGCCCTTGGAAGAATCTTTATTTTTCCTCTTTCTTGTACTCTGTCTTTGTCCTGACAGACCAGTGAAGGAAGTTGTTCCAGAGGACTTGCAGTGGACCAAGAGTTGGGAGAAGCCTGCAAGAAAAATGTGTTCCCAGTATTCACAGCCCCATGTGGGCCCAGGCCAGTAATTCCACTCGCAGACACAGGTCTCTCAGGCTTCCACCACCTAGGCACTACCCCTGGGGCTGTAAGCGTGAATCCCTAGTGCTGCAGCCTAGAAGCTTGGGGGACTCCATGCTTACCTTTGAGCACCAGGCAGGCCTAAGCTCAGGGAGTTTATTAACTAAAGCTTTTGGTGGGCTCTTGAACTGCTGCTCTGAAGACTTCAGTGCCAGCCTTGGAAGTTTCTGGGCTTGCACAGCTGCACGCGGCCGGCATTGGTGGGGTCATGCTGTGGTCATGGAGTCTGGGGAGACCCTCACAGCAACCTCTCCTCAGCCCCACAGTCTTCCCTGGGCAGGGACACCAAGGTATGAGTTGCTAGCCAGGCCTATTCTGCAATGCCAAGCACTGGGAACAAACAGCACAGACAGGGGTGGGTCAGGGGTGGCTGAGTTGGGCCCAGCAAGTTCCCAGGGGCTGACTTGTTCACTCTAAAGGCTCTGTCCCAGGCTTTCCCTTTGGGGGTAACTGTTGGCAGAGGCAGTGGGTGGGTTTTCTGGTCTTGAATCCAGTGGCCTCTGGAAAGGGCTTATGGCTCTTATCTCCCAGCTGAGCTGCAGAAAATGGAGCTTTCAAATAGTGCAAAGGTGACCAGGAACCCCTGCTGGTGAGGGGTGGGGTAGTCTTAGGCCTGGGGCAGTACTGGGTGTGATTCAAACTAACCTCCTCGTTTAGGGAAGCTTGAGGTGGAGGAAGTTTTTCCCAGCTGCTGCTCTCTTTGAGACTAACCAGGCAGGGGGAAACTGAGGCATTCCACAGAATAAAGCTGGGGGCAAAGGGGGGTTGTAAGCCCTCCTCCCTGGGTTCCTCCTCAAGGATGTCTGATTTGACATCTTTATTAGACTATTATTAGGAAGAAACGGGTCCAGAGTGAATTCTGGGTCAGGAGGCTTGGCTTCAGGGCCTGAAGCCCCTCAGAACTTTTAGTTCTGTTTTTTCTACACCTTCCCCATTGAGGAAGAGCAGCCAGAGGGTGACCCCTTTGGATAGAGAAATGTGTCCCCCTGCTCCCAAAAGATGACATGGAATCCCCTGGGGAACTTGGGGAATGGCCCATGAAAATTCAGCGGGCCTGGCACAGGGCTGGTACCCGTGTTCAATATTTTTTAAATTAATTTATTTGGGGGGTTGCTTTCTGGGTGACACCCGGCTATGCTGAGGGTGAGGGGGTTACTACTGGCTCTGCACTCAGGAATTACTCCTGGCGGTGCTCAGGGGACCATATGGAATGCTGGAGATCGAACCCGGTTCAGCTGTGTGCAAGGCAAACACCCTACCTGCTGCACTATCCTCCGGTCCAGCACCAACATTTATAACTTACTTTATAGCTTACTTTAAAAACCTGGTTCATGGCCTGCACTTAGAGAAGCCACTTGTGAGATTATATTAGTCCTGCACTCCAAGAGAATCATTGTCTTTCTTTTTTTTTTTTGCTTTTTTGGGTCACACCCGGCAATGCTCAGGGGTTTCTCCTGGCTCTGCACTCAGGAATTATTCCTGGCGGTGCTCAGGGGACCATATGGGGTGCCGAGGATCGAACCCGGGCCAGCACAAGCCGGCTGCGTATAAGGCAAACGCCCTATCCGCTGGGCTATCGCTCCGCCCTCACTGGCTTTCTTGGACTAAGGTCCAAACATTCCTGAGTCTGGGATGTAACTCAAGTAATAGAGCACATGCCTTGCATGTGTAATTCCCTGGGTTAATCCCTGCATGGCACAGTCCCTCCGCAAATAATATTCCAGAATGTCTGCAATGGTCTTCCAGGCCCCTTCCACTTCTTGGGCCGTCTCCTGTCACGTACTGGCATTCTCCCAGCATGCCTCACTGTGCTGACTCAATCATGTCCTCCTCCCTGAATGCTGGAGTCTCCGAGGCTGGACTGTGTAGCAGTGGCTTTAGACTGCAGAAGGAAATAATGGACTTGTTCCTGATGAAGGCTGGAACCTCTAGGACTGCAATCTTGTTCCTGGGAGGCCACGGGCCAGGGACTGAGGGACTCCCCTACAGGCCTCAGCCCAGAACCTTGCTTGGGTCTAAGCCCACCACAGCCCAGCAAGTGCCTGTCACATCTCCTCAGCCCTCTAGGATCTCGCTTCCTCTCCTGCTGATTTCCTTCCCAATCCTAGTGCTGAGGCCTGAGCAGTCCAAGAGGGTGGGAGGTGGTGGTCAGGGCACCCAGACCCTACCTCCCAGGCCTAATAACTGAGATCATGAGTGTTGTCTTTCAGCAGGTGAAATATTTACTGCTTTACCAGTGGAGAAGTGTGCGCACAGACACACAGGCACAGGCACAGACAGACAAGCAAGCAAGCAAGCAAGCAAACAGGGCGTTACACACACACACACACACACACACACACACACACACACACACACCAGGTCCCAAAACTGGGGGAGAGGCCCTGAGGGTAGTGAGTACTGCAGAGGGCCAGGAAAGCTACTGCCTGACCCTGAAGGAAAGAGGTATGGGTAGCTGTATATTAAAAAAAAAACTCTATTATCCAAAAAATTAGAAGAGTTCTGCCTTCATGTATAAGGCCCTGAGTTCAATCCCTGGCATCTAAATAAAAAAAATGAATAAATAGTATTTTACCCTTCATGTGCGATCCCCTGTGTTCATTATGAAGAGAAGTGGTTTCTGTTGTTTGAAAACTTTTCACTGATGGAATTTTTTAAAGAGCACTTTTTTGATTTTTCACTGTCACTGTCTGTCTGTCACTGTCTTCCCGTTGTTCATCGATTTGCTCGAGCGGCCCCCGTAACATCTCCAATGCCTCTCAAGTAGGCCCAAGGGCATCTGCTTGCTCCAGGAACATAAAGAGCCACATCTTCCAGAGGTCTTTTGTTACTGTATTTGGATATCAAATAAACACGTTCAGACTCTGCGCGCAGGTAGCATACTCTTGCGGTCATCTCTAAGTCGAGCATTTAATGGGATGAACCGCGAAGGCCGCAAGCCGCTGGGTGGAGTTCCTGACGGAGGAAGTCGATGTGGAAAATGGAGGCCCCATGGAGTGGGGAGGGGGCGCCTGGTTGTTGCAAGGCTCTGCTGGGCTGGCAGGCCAGGCTAGAACCCGCCACTCTCCTGGCTCCTGTGAGCGACGGGCACAGGGAGAGCAAGTAGCAGCTCTGCCCCATGTCTGTCTCCCATACATCCTGTCACAGCTAGTGTAGCCCAAGGGCATCTGCTCGCTCCAGGAACATGAAGAGCCTCAACCATTCCTTCAGGTCATGGAAATGAGCTCTATAATTGTTGAGATTTATGGGAAAATTATCAAAAAATTGGTTGTCATGTTCTTTCTCCTTGACTCCCCCACCCAAAGTGTCCCCTACCAGTAACATTTTGCTTTAGTATTTTTTTTGTTGTTTCAAATGGTGAGCCAGTAACCAGTTGCTCTCATTGTTAGTGCCTGAAGTTCACAGGTTCTCTGGGAAACCCTCCCTGGACTGCACAATCTGTGGGTTCTGAGAAATGCACAATCTGACATGCAGATAGTGCGCCCAGGTTCCCAGAGTACCATACTCACTCCACCCTCTCAGCCCCCTGTCTATTCCTAATCTTTTTGCTCCATATTTTGCCCTTTTTTAGAATGTCATGGAAGTGCCGGAGCTATAGCACAGAGGGTAGGGCATTTACCTTACACCCAGCCGATCCGGGTTCGATTGCCAGCATCTCATATGATCCCCGAGCACCATACTTACTTCGCTCAGGAGTAATTCCTGAGTAACCCCTAAGCATTGTCGGGTGTGACCCCCCAAAAAATAGAATGTCATGGAATTTCAATCATATATACATATATATATACATATACAGATATACATATATACACATATATTTCACACATAAATGTGTGTGGAATCATATATATGTGCATATGTGTATATGTATGTATATATGCATGTATGTGTACATATACATATGTGCATAGCCAGGAGAAACCACTGTCATATATACACATATGTTTATAAACATATACATACACATATACATATACATTTATATACATATACATAGGTGTATATATAATCTGTATATATAATGTGTATACATATACATGTATATACATATACATAGGTGTATATATAATGTGTAATATAATGTATATATAGACACACACATAAAGCACTTATACTTTTCAGACTGAGTTCTTTTATTTAACAGTACGTATTCATGGTTCCTCTGCATTTTTGTTTTTTGGCTTTTTCATGGCTTGACATTTCTTTTTTTTTATGTATTATTTTATTTATTTTTGGGGGCATCACACCCAGCAATGCTCAGGGATTACTCCTGGCTCTTCGCTCAGGAATTACTCCTGGAAGTGCTCGGGGGCCATTTGGGATGCCGGGGTTCGAACTCCAGGTCGGCCTCATGCAAGGCAAACACCCTACCCGGCTGTGCTGTCGCTCCAGCTCCCCCCCATGTGAGTTTTCCACCTAGGTAAAAAGTCTGTTGCTGGGGGCTGCCAAGGGGTAGAGTTGGGAGTGGTGAATGGTCTCTGAAATTCCTTTCCCAGTCTTTGTTACCTTAGCCCTTACCCCTGCTTCTCTCCGATGGGGTTCAACCTTCTCTAGGTCTTCTGATGCCTGGTAAAGTCTTCACTGTCACTGTCACTGTCTTCCCGTTGTTCATCGATTTGCTCGAGCGGGCCCCAGTAACATCTCCATATGTCCTGTCTCATGCTAGTAGAGCCCAAGGGCATCTGCTTGCTCCAGGAACATAAAGAGCCACAATCCATTCTGATAAGGTACAGCCTTATCAGACCTTAATTCCTGTTTCTGAAAAGTGGGCTTTTCACACCATCAGAGCTATTGGTTTTATTACATCCTAGGAATTCCATAAAAGGCCCTTCCCTGTCTATCTGCCTACATTGACACGAGCTACCACTATATACCTATTAAAATAACTGAAATCTCAAATGCTGACACCCCTCAGTGCTGGCATGAATGTGAAGAAACAGACACTCATTTATTACTATTGAGAACGCAGGGGAAGCCATCCTGGAACACAGTTTGGCAAAACTAAACATCCTTTTACCATATGATCCAACAATCACACTTGTAGGTATTTGCCCAAAGAGTTTAAATCTTATGTCTGCACAAAAACCTTAACACAAATGTTTATAGCAGCTTTTATTCTTATCTGCCAAAAATTGGAAGTAACCAAGATGTCCTTTAAGAAGTGAATAAATAAACTATTATTCAGCATTTAAAATAAAATGAGATGG
>JAJIBD010005954.1:0-52500 GCA_021461705.1 Cryptotis parvus
ATACAGAAATGGGAACATAATGATCATTGTAAATAACCCTCGCTTGGAATAATTCTGCAATGATATACTAGATTATACACTTCTCCTATTCAAATTCAAGACTTTAAGCTGTAAGAGGATCGCAGGTTATCTTCTTCTTTGTATAACACTTCTATCTTCATCCCCTTGATGTTGATTATGATGGAAATTGCCACCAAATCTCCTCTTTGCACAAGTATATCTGCTTTAAGTTCTGTGACCTTGGAACTGACAGAAAAAACAGTTAATGACAGAGGTTGTATAAGAAACGGAACTATAATCAAAATATCTGAATCCAGACCAGCTCGAAGCTAGGCGATACAGACCCCACGCTCCCAACAGGTATTAGTGTTAGTAGGTGTAGCTAAGTGATGGACCTATGATATAAAAGGTTTTTAACTTTTACCTGTTGATCAGAAGATATCTCTGTAAAAGAACTAAGACCAAATATGAGAACTGGATTCAGTTGAATCGCACTGCATGTATTCCAGGATTGCCACTGGATTTGTCTTTTTTCTCAAGACACTAGGCCTTCACAGCACATGACTGAACTGAACAGTGAACATTCAGGTAACAATTAGTCCCTCAAACCTTCACAGCCATCTGGCTAAGTATCACTGAAATGGTCCACAAGCCCCCTGAAAATGTCCTACCCCCCATAACTGCCCACCAAAAAACTTTAACTTTGAGTAATATGATTAATAGAAGGAAATGTACTGGTGATTGCAATATTCTAGATGAGTGTGAAATTTTGGAGGCTGTAGCTATCATAAAGGTTAGAATAAGAAAGTAATTACTTACAGTATCATTGTAGAAAGAAAAATATGTTTGTTACAAAATAGAAATCATACCATTTTTTCAGATCACATGTCAAGAAATAGAAATCAATTATAAAATAAAGTTGAGGCAAGATTAATTATTTGGAAACTAAACAACACACTATTAAACAAAAATTTGATCTAAAAAATTGAAGAAATTAAAACATTCATCGATAAAAACAAGCATGAAGAAAAAAAACTTTTGAATCTATGAGATATGAAAAAATGGTATTAATGGGAACGTTCATGGCTGATTAGTCTCACACCAGAAACTCCAAGGAATGACTTTTCTCTCAGTTAAAAAAACTAAGAAAGGAACAGCAAATCGGGCCAAAGGAGAATGCAAGAAGACAGTCAAAATTTAGAAGTGTAAATAAATGATATAGAATACAAGAGAACAAAACAAAAGATCAATGATACGAAGACCTTGTTCTTTGAAAGAATGAACAAAATCAACAAATTTTTTTAGCTAGACTTACAAAATTAAAATACATGAAGAGAAAACCCAAATTAATAGGATCAACATTTTGAGAAAATGATGAGTAGGTAACAGACTTTAATTCATTGTCTCCTATCAATTGTCATTCAAGGGGAGATTATAAGGAGATTAACAAATCAAATAAAAATTTATGATTTAATACAGCGGTTGTTTTTTTTTTTAACATTTTATTATACCACCGTGAGATATACAATTACAACGTTGTTCACGCTTGGGGTTTCTGGTCACACAGTGTTCCAGCACCCCGCCTCCACCAGTGCCCCCTCAGCCACCACCCATGTCCCCACCTCCCCCTCCCACATCCCGCCTAAATGGCAGGTTCTTTATCTCCTCTCCTCTCCCTCTCTCTCTCCTCCTTCCTCCCACACATTGTGGGTTGCACTACGCATACACTTAGAAGCCATCATTTGCATTTTTTTGTCTGTCTTTAATGCTCAGTTCTATGTTAGCATCAGAACTTTTTAGACATTTATTCACTCATGTTCCCTTTCTCTATCTAAACCAACCCCTGACTCCCCACACGCTTAGGTAATTTCCACTTTTGGTAAGATCACCTAGTATATTTATGCCATGCAAATAAATGCAGTCATTCTATGTCTCTCCTTTCCTTCTGACTAATTTCACTCAACATGATTCTTTCCATATCCATCCATTTATAGCAAAATTTCATAACTTCATTTTTTCTGACAGCTGCATAGTATTCCATTGTGTAGATGTACCACAGTTTCTTTATCCAGTCATCAGTTCTCGGGCATACTGGTTGTTTCCAGGTTTTGGCTATTGTGAACAGTGCTGCTATGAAAATAAAAGTGCGGATTGTGTTTCCCGCTGTGCGTTTTTGGCTTTCCAGGGTATATTCCCAGGAGCGGTATGGCTGGGTCAAAGGGGAGCTCAATTTCTAGTCTTTGGAGGAATGTCCATATTGTTTTCCAGAAAGGTTGTACAAGTCGACATTCCCACCAACAGTGTATGAGAGTCCCCTTTCCCCACATCCACGCCAGCACTTGTTGCTTTTACCCTTTTGGATATGGGCCATTCTCTGTGGTGTGAGGTGATATCTCATTGTTGTTTTGATTTGCATCTCTCTGATGATTAGTGATGATGAGCATTTTTTCATATGCCTTTTGGCCATTCGGATTTCTTCCTTGTCAAAGTTTCTGTTCATCTCCTCTCCCCATTTTCTAATGGGGTTGGCTGTTTTTTTTTATATAGCTGTACCAGTGCCTGATATATCCTGGATATTAACCCCCTTATCAGATGGGTATTGGGTGAATATTCTTCCCATTCCGTCGACTGTCTTTCTATCTTGGTCACTGTTTCTTTCGAGGTGCAGAAGCTCTTCAGTTTCATGTAGTCCCATATATTTATATTTTCTTCTAGTTGCTTTGTTAATGGTGCTTCACCTTGAAGATGTCTTTAGCATCGATGTCGTGGAGGGTTTTTCCTATATTTTCTTCAACATACTTTATGGATTCAGGTCTGACATTGAGATCTTTAATCCATTTTGAACTGATTTTTTGTGCAAGGTGTTAGACACAGGTCCAAATTCATTTTTTTACATGTAGCTGTCCAGTTTTCCCAGCACCACTTGTTGAAGAGGCTTTCCTTACTCCAGTTTGGACTCTTTGCACCTTTATCAAAGATTAACTGATCATGTCTTTGAGGGTGGGTGTCAGGATACTCAACTCTATTCCATAGGTCCACCGGTCTGTTTTTATTCCAGTACCACGCTGTTTTAATTACTGCTGCTTTGTAGTACAGTTTGAGGTTGGGAAAGGTGATGCCTCCCATCTTCTTCTTCCCAAGGATTGCTTTAGCTATCCGTGGGGCTTATTATTCCATATGAATTTCAGAAGTGTTTGGTCAATTTCTTTAAAGAATGTCATGGGAATCCTTATAGGAACCACATTGAATCTGTACAAAGCTCTAGGGAGTATTACCATCTTAACAATGTTAATTCTCCCCATCCATGAGCAGGGAATGTGTTTCCATTTCCTTGTGTCCTCTTTTATTTCTTGAAGCAGTGTCTTGTAGTTCTCTTTTGTATAGATCCTTTACACACTTGGTTAAGCTGATTCCTAGGTATTTGATTTTCTGTGGCACAATTGTGAATGGAATCGATTTCTTAATATCCCTTTCTTCTCTTTTCGTTATTTGTGTATAGGAAAGCCACCGACTTTTGGGTATTGATTTTTGTACCCTGCCACTCTACTATACCTATCTATTGTTTCTAAGAGTTTTTGGGTCAGAGTTTAGGGTTCTCTAGGTATAATATCATGTCATCTGCAAATAATGATAGCTTGATTTCTTCCTTGCCTATCTGGGTGCCCTTAATGTCCTTTTCTTCTCTGATTAATATGCAAGTCCTCCAGTACTATATTGAATAAAAGAGGTGAGAGAGAGCAACCTTGACGTGTTCCCTGATCTTTAAGGGAAGGCTTTCAATTTTTTCCCCCCATTGAGAATGATACTCGCTGTGGGCTTTTTGGTAGATGGCTTTGACTATCTTGAGGAAGCTTCCTTCAATTCCCATTTTCTGGAGGGTTTTAATCATGAATGGGTGCTTGGATCTTTTCAAATGCTTTTTTCTGCATCTATCGATAGGACCATATGGTTTTTATTTTTTTCTCTTATTGATGTGATGTTTTATGTTGATTGATTTGGCGAATGTTGAACCATCCTTGCATTCCCGGGATGAATCCTACTTGGTCATGATGTATGATCTTTTGATGAGTTTTTGGATTCTGTTTGCTAGTATTTTGTTGAAGATCTTAGCATCTGTGTTCATCAAGGAGATTGGTCTGTAATTTTCCTTCTTTGTATTGTCTCTCCCTGCTTTGGGTATCAGGGTGATATGCGCCTCGTAGAAGCTGTTTGGGAGTGTTTCTGTTTCTTCTATTTCCTGGAAGAGCTTGAACAGGACTGGCAGTAGGTCCTCCTTAAAGGTTTGGTAGAATTCGCCAGTGAACCCATCTGGACCTGGGCTTTTGTGTTTGGGTAATACATGGTTTTCTGACTTGAACTCAAGTCAGTCAAGCCCCTTTGTATTGATAAGCCCTCAGGATGAACTCAATTATAGCTCAAGTATATATGACAAAAAATTCCTCCAGTGGATTTGAAAGGAACATGATTTATTTTTTAATCAACATTGGTAAAAAAGAAACCCTAAACTTTAAAAAAATTTCTTAATAAAGGGTCTGAATTGATGTTGAAACTGAGAGGCCTGTTTAAGTGAGGACCTGTGAAACCTTAACTGTTTAAATAAGGTTATAGGTGGATTACTGAAGTGGTTCTAGATCATCAGAAGGTATGTGAGTGAATAGGAAAACCTGCTGATGGTAAGTGCTAGAGGTAAGTAGTATAAGCAAAATGAACACATATGTTGTGGCAAAACTGTCTTGCTTCCTTTCCAGGGGTAGCAATTTATCATTACTTAGTGAATGAATGGACTCTTAATCCCATGGCCATGCAGCTCACAACCTGTCTCTGACAAGCAGCTTTGATAAAATTACATAAAAAAGAAGAAACACTATACTTCAGTATTCATTATACATTGCCAATCACTATTATAACTGTGGTACTGTATCAGTAATACGTAGAATATGTTAAGTTCAAGAATCGGTGACTTCATTTCTCATGAGAACCAGTTGCTCATATGGGGCCCTGGTGTCTCCTCGCCTTATAATTGAGATTCATGACTTTACTGACCCTATTGCTCAGAAGAATTTTACTTCCACTACTGCTATTGTTCTTAAGCTTTTTCCACTCATGATTTCATTTAGCATGCACAAACACAACACAATAGGTAAATTCATTAGCTACTTATAATGAATCACAATGAGATTTGCTTTAAAACCTTTTAAAAAATTTATAACCTATGTGACCCACAGGAAGAGCAACTTGATACATTACACACATTTATATGTAATAATTCACAGTTTAAGAATACGCAATATAACATTACATTAATGATGCCATCCAGTTGCTTTGTAATCTTAGTGCCAGCAGAAGTCAGATATGAGATCAGTCCTATCAGTGAATAGTATACAATATGTCTTGGCCCAACCTTATTTTTTATGTCATAAAAAGAGTAACCAACTAGAAATTTGCATACCTTGTTCTAGTTGAAATGAACTTTATTTAAGAGTCAAACTAGTCTGAGAGAGGCAAAATAAACAATAGTCGTTATCATTACTATGTAGGCAAACCCTTTTAAATCCATCAGACCTGGGAGCATTAATTTAGGGTGACACACAGCTGAGCTTCTCAGGATTAGCTTTTTGAGCAGAACTGCCTCAACTAACATTCAATGATTTAAAATAGAACATTCTGGACCCTTTGTCTCAAATTAGCATATTTCTGAAAGGGTATTCAAGGTATTGAGTTTCCTTGGAAGAGGCAATGATCTTTTTTTGTGTTGTGTGATAGCAACACAGTTTAACATCTGTGCAGGTATGCCTACTTTGCTTCTTTACATGAGTTTTTCTCAAGTGACAACTCCAAAGACTTTCTACAAGCTAACTAATGCGTGAAAATATGTCTTAAGAACCATATATAGAAAGATGATGATCTACATCAATTGATGATACTTTGTATTAGAAATTCTAACATGAATACTCAGCATACTGGGAGCAGCCTTGAGACTCCTTCCCAAGGACCATCTATTATGGCTCTTGAGGTGCAAACATTACTGGGGTGACCTATGCATCCCCAGAACTGCAGGGACCAAACAGCATTACATCATCAGATCTTTGCTTTGGATCTATCACCTTGGTGGCTAAGAACATGTGAGTCACTGGATCTCCTGAGTACCAGTTGGGAGCCCTTCCAAATATATGTATATGAATTCACATGTATGCATATATAACCAATAAACATATTTCTATCAGTGCACACACATAATAATTAAAAATAAACTTTGCTAATATTGACACTGATTTGTAAATTTCTTTATCAAAGACAAGGCAGTTTTCTATATCATTTCTTAACAATCATCTGCAATGAAAGTCCTTGCTGCAGTTAGTTTGATTTTTTATTTCACAAATGATGACATTATCATCACCTTGAGTAATATTAGCAAACATTTACTGTCTGGTTATTATATAGCCGGGCAGTACATTGATCAATGGCAATGGCAATGGCAGTAAAGAAAGACGGGATTTAGACAAATTCGCATATAATAGACCAATTTAAGAGAAAGCATAGTCCTGACAATAGCAAAATATAGCTATGTGCAGCTCAAAAACACACACATACCCTAGGTCCTATTGCAGTAGAACAATATTACGGTAAAAAATTCAAATTTGATACTATTGACTTAATATCTAAAAAGCAAGTTTTATGTTTGAAAAATAAAGCTCTCTATAAAAACATTTACTTGTACACTAATCTGCTGCACAGAGAAATCCAAAGTCCTTGAAACATGAAATTTCTAGAGAAAAATTATTAATGGGACAGGCAAAAATATTCTAATGCAAGAACATAGTAATTTTCAAAAATCAATCATCTGCTACAGAAGAGATTGAAAGAAAATGATAGCAAGTCCGCACAGATCTGAGGAAACCCTTCTCTGCTAGAATTGCTTGAGTACGAGGTGGTTCTATTGCACTGGTGGTCTCTCAAACAAGTTTTAATTAAATTCAGCAATAAAAACATATGCCTTTTATGGTGAGAGAGAACTCATAAAACTTTTGTGCAAATGCCAGGTAGTGTTTGCATTAGCGACCATGAGGGGTTTCGTTTTGCTGTTTTCAACTCCATAAAAGTACCACCTAAGAAAATAATGAAGATCTTACTTGTCTTTCTTAAACATTTTGTGAACCAAAGGTATACTTCTCAAGTCTATCCACGCTAACTTTGTGAATATAAGTTGATCACTCACTAATAAGAAACAAATGAGAACAATAGACTTTCAAAGCTGATAATGTATTGCTACTTCTTTCCAGAAATGCAATAGTTTTAAAAAAGTTAATTAGGGGAAATTATAATCAACTTTCTATTTTAAGTATAATACATTTTAACGATTTGCCCCTGAATTTTATTTTCTTTTTTGACCACCACTCAGTGGTGTTCAGGTTTGACTCTTAGTCTAGGCATCTCTCTTGATGGTGCCCAGGGGATCTCATAGGATGCTGGGGATTGAACCAAGCCAGCAGCATGCAAGGGAAGTGGCCTACCAGCTGTAATATTACTCAGGTCCCACCATTTTTCAATTTGCATCTGCTTCTTAAAATTTTTCTGACATATTTCTAGTCAAAAATATTTTCACCTGGACATGAAACTTATTTCTCACTAACCTAACATTGATCATGTACCTTTCCCACATGAAAATTTCTGGAGATTCCTGCAACTAAAGAATACCAATCTGTCTTTTATACTCACCATCAATTTCTCCTTTCCCCTTGCTTCTCCTCCTGGTTCTTCTCCCCACTCTATTCCTCTTCCCTCTCCTGTACATTCCTCTCTGTCTCCCACAATCCTCTGCTTCCTTCCCCTTCTTGCCTCCACTCCTCTTTCTTCTCCTTCCCTTTCCTCACTTTATATGGGGACATAGGGACCATACCCAGCAGAACTCAGAAGACTCACTAATGCAGTGCTTAGGACTGTTAATGCTAGGTGCCATTAGGGCTCTTCCCAGAGGTACTGGGGACAGGAGTACATGTAGCCCTGGGGATCAGACTCAGGGCCTCACATTTGTTTGGCTTTTAAACTTTGGTTGGGACGGATTTCTGGCCTCTGTAGCAAGTTTCTGGAATTTACTAAACTTAATTTCCTATATTTTTGTTTCCCTTCTTCTTTGATGTAACTTAAAGACATTATGCATGTTTATGTGTATCACTGTCACTGTATCACTGTCTTCCCGTTACTTATCGATTTGCTTGAGCGGGCACCAGTAACATCTCTTTACGCTCCTATTGCAAGCAAGTGTAGCTCAAGGGCATTTGCTTGCTCCAGGGACAGGAAGAGCCTCAAACCATTCTTCAGGTCATGGAATTGAGGTCCATAATTGTTACTAGTTTTTGGCATAACAAATAAAACACAGGTAGCTTGACAGGCTCTGCTGTGTAGGTGGTATACTATCAGTAGAAGGCTTCATCTCGAGCATTTACCGCTTAAACTTATCGGTAAATGCAGTAGCACAGTGGGTAAGGCATTAGCCTTGCATGCGCCCAACCTGGGTTTAATCCCGGCATCCCACATGGTCCCCTGAGCACTGCCAGGAGTAATTCCTGAGCAAAGAGCTAGGAGTAACCTATAAGCATCTCTGGGTGTGACCCAAAAAGCAAAATAAAAATTACCTGCAGCGGAGCAATAATACAGTGGGTAGGGCTGTTGCCTTGCATGCTGCTGACCTGGCTTCAATCTGTTTATGTGTATGCACTTAAAAAAAAATTTAGCCATTCCTGGCAGTTCTCCAAACCTGCTCCTTGCTCTGAGCTCAGGGATTACCCTGTATGCACTTGGGTACATTATTCGGTTTTAGGGATCAAAGTTAGAGCTGCATTACAAGACAAAACGTTACCCATGGTACTATATCTACAGCCACTGAATATAGATTTATTTCAAATGCTTATTTTACTTAGATAGTTAGGATTTGGGGGGGAAATGATTATGCCACAGACTGTTATTTAATTTTTTAACCCTGTACTTGAATAGCTATACTATTTTAACCATATTTACAGTTAAGCAAAGTGTAGGATAACTTGCACAGGAAAAAATTCTGTGTATGATTAATGAATATCATTACTCACGCTGGCTTAAAAAAGATCAGTTTTAACATTCATAAAACATTTCCCTCCTGACTGCATTACATAAAGACACTAAACAGGGGACACTACTTGCAGGAAGGGCACGAGAGACCAGAAAGAGAAGTGGGGATTCTGGGTAATTGGATCATTACATTTACTATGACACGTCTATCTTGCACAATTGTTTTAGTAGTATTAAGGTTGGTGCTGGCGATTGAACCCAGTGTCCCTCACATGTGAGGCATATGTTTTACGACAACCTATAACTCAAATCCCTGAACAATCATTCTTCTTCTTCACTTGTCTTCCTGTTCTTCATCGATTTGCCTGAGCGGGCACCAGTAACACCTCCATATGTCCTGTCTCATGCTAGTGTAGCCCAAAGGCATCCGCTCGCTCCAAGAATATAAAGAGCCTCACTGCCCTGGGCAACCAGCCATAGAATGCAGAGCCTCAGACGCCGCTGGGGAACTGGAACTTGGCTCTTCCCTAGCTCAGCTGACCATGGGGCCCCCAGGAGGACAGATGGGTTTTGGGAGTGGGCCCATCACCTCTGGGAGGTCCTGGAAGCAGCCGGATGAGATTCGCCCACCACATAAGCCGCCACTTTCGCTGTCCGGATGCTACAGCACATCAGAGTCCGCCCAGGAGTGACGCTGACCTCAAGACCAGACTAACAGATCAAGATGAGTTCGAACCCAGGTGGGCAGACTCCCAGAGGTTGGAATCACTGGGTATTGTCAGATAGAGCTGGGGTCGTGCCTTCCTCTCTCTTCATTTTGTCTGAACCCCCGTAACCCCGCCTAGGAGCTGCCCTGGGGCAACCAGCCATAGCATGCAGAGCCTCACACGCAGCTGGGGAACTGGAACTCGGCTCTCCCCTAACTCAGCTGACCAAGAGGTCCCCAGGAGGACAGATGGGTTTTGGGTGTTGGCCCATCACCTCAGTGAGGTCCGAGAAGCAGCCGGATGAGACTCACCCACCACATTAGCCTCCATTTTTGCTGTCCGAGCGCTGACCATGAGGCCCCTAAGTCGCGCCACGTGGTCCATCAAACCAGCGGAAACAGTTATGTCCTTTAATGTACTGCATTCTACGATGTGTAGGAAAGGTAGGCGGGAGGGAGAGAAAGAGAAGAGAGAAAAGATATACAGAACCCACCAAGTAGTTGGGGTGCGTGAGGGGGTGGGAGGTGGGGACATTGGTGATGGGAGATGGGTTAGGGTGGAGGGATGGGTGTCGGAGCACTGTAGAACTGGAACTCGAGCATGAGCATATTGCAATTGTATGTCTAAAAAATGGTGTAATAAAAGTAAAAAAAAAGAGCCTCAAACCATTCCATCAGGTCATGTGAATGAAGTCTATAATTGTTACTGGTATTTGGCATATCATTAGGTCAGTAGAAAACACACTTCTATTATATCAGGCCAGGTACCTGAAAATATTTTTTGGTAAATATCAGAGAGTAAGTATTTTCAATTCTGTGAGTCCTATAATTTTTTGTAATAATTTCTCAACTTGACTATTACAGTGCAAAGGCATCAGAGACAAAATGTGAAAGCCATTTCCATTACAATATTATTTATGGTACTTATATTTTATATTCACATAGTGTTTGCATGTCATAATTTTTTCTCAACAATTAAAAACTTAGACTATTTTTAACTCCAGGGCTATATGAAATCATATTCAACTGTGGTCTATCAGGTCACTGATAGGATCAATCTGTTCGCATTGTATATTTCATTTCTATTCTTAGCTGTTAATAAAGTTACTGGCACTAATCAAAAACTCAATGCATATTTGTGAAATGAATGAATTATATATGTAGATGATCTGTTTAATTAAACCAGGGATACAATTGGAAAACTAATTGTTTATATCACATGAAATTAGAAGTAGTAATATGTACCTTATTAAGTATAGTTTCAAATAATTACAAAAATTAGCCTTTAAAAATTAAAAAATAAAAAAAAGCAGAAAAATGTGCTTTAGAATCAAAACATTTCTAGTAATAAAATAGAAACTCTAGGTGAGAAGCAACTATGTTCTATTCATTCTATGTATAGGGAAGGAAAACAGCTGTGGTTAAAGTAGACTCAAGGAAGTCTGAGGTCTTAAAACAAATGTAATGGCCACATTTCTGCTTGCTCCACGAGTTCAGCATGCCAGGCCAATTGAAGACATCAGAGAACTTCAAAAGCCTGAATCACCTAAGTAGGCTGGCAACGGATGCCATTTTTAATCACCTAGGTCAATTTATGCGCCTGGAATCCTCTCAAATATCCAGCAGTTCCCTAAGTTTCATTCAGGTACACGTAGTTCCAAGCTCATTTTAACCTTGGTGTCATAGAATCAGAACAGAAAATGAAAATACTGCCATATAAACAGAGAATACTATTTCAGTCATATATCTCCCCTTTTAAGAGAGTATATGAGGATAGAGAGAGGGAGAACAATTCTCAGATATATAGCCCACCTAGGTAAAGCACTTTGAAATGTACTTCATTTATTTATTTTAGGCCATTTTTGGCTCAAAATCATGCAAAATTACTGTCTCTAGTTTCATTCTGCTCTTTTGAAATAGTCCAGATTTTGTGCTAAGAGTTTAAAGCCACAGCAAAGAGCTAGGCCAAGAGGGAAAGCTTTTGAAGAGTTCTCACAGCTGTGAAAACACAGGCCTCAGGCTGTGTGTAGAGTTACTTCAAACAGCTGCTTCAGGTGACTAAACACCTTGAGTCTCATTCATCAAGTGTTGTTTATACTGGCTGACAGACCAGACTTGGAGAATTAACTCAGAGAAAAAGATGTACTACATACCAAGTATGGGAAAGGAACCTAGTTCTTTAAATGGGGTGCAAAGAAAAAAGGAAAAAAAGATAAATTTCAAATAAAGCAGAACAAGAGCACTTTTGCTTTAGTGATAAGACATCTTGTAATGTCCTTTGCACCTCTAAAATCAAATGTGAAATACAGCTGGTTTGGCATTTTTGTTGTCTTGAATAAACTGTGATGGATAACTACTCCTATATGTGATGAAATGAATCATAAATAGTCACAAAATTTCTCATCAATTTTCAGTGCATAAAATATTGAAAGGATAGGTAGATAGATGGATAGATGGATGGATAGATAGATAGATAGACAGATAGATGGATGGATGATGGATGGATGGATGGATGGATGGAAGGATGGACGATGGACAGACGGACAGATAGACAGATAGATAGGTAGATAGATAGAGAGATGATAGATAGATAGATAGATAGATAGATAGACATAGAGAGAGAGATAAGCATTTTCATTGGTTTTGTGAAGGAAAATATGGTATTTTTACCCTTCTAGAAAAGCCTGTGTTCTCTCTTGAGCATGTATCACATTTTCAGTCTCCTCACGATTCTCTAAGAAAATTTCTTTAGCAAAATGGTTTTAGTACATACACAAAAGTAAAGTACTAAGAGCTGATCTTACCTTGATACACTAATTTATTACAAACATTTTCTTATGTGAGCTTGGTCACTGGGTTTATTTCCAGCATTTAAAAAATACTTTCATCTAATCTATTCAAAAAGGTGACTTGATAAAATAATGTATTTTAAAACATGTAACCATTTGCATGGATCAAAAAGAAGTATGAAATAAAATGACATAACTCAGTGTCAGACAAGTGTTACTAGTTAAATAAGCTTTAAATATTGAAAACCAGCTTTAATATTTCCTTTTAATCTAGAAATCTGTCACATGGAACTTCCCCTCTTTCTACATCAGGGTAGTAACTAACATTTTTTCCGTGGCTTCATTCATGCTAAGAAGAAAAATCTATTTGACTATCTCCTTTGTCAACCAGATTTTGCTGGTTGTAAATTCTACTGACAATTAGTTAATCATTTACGTTAAGGCTGATTTCAAAAGTAAGATCTCATTTCAGTACCCCCATTCACAAATTTATGAGTGACATTTAACCATTGACTCTATTTTTCTGACCTGTTTTCCCAGTTAAGAAAATGTCTTTCAAATATCTGAATTGACATACTTTATAACATTATTTAAGCTTAAGCACTGCTTAACATACAAATGCCATAGGGAGCTGTCAAAACTAAGCTCCTGTTTCTTTAGTTCAAGATTTGTCCTGGGATTGTGCACATCTAGCAGAGTTCCATGGGAATACTGATGTTCAGGACCAAAAGACCACACCTAGAAGATCAAGCCATTAAAAATACAGCAACTAATTGTATTAATCCATAATTAAGAAGGTCCCAGCAATTTCATATATATACATTTATATATAATATATAAATACATTTATATATAAATATCTATATATTTATATACAAATATATATTACATTTATATATAATTTACATATGATTATATGTGTATATATAAAACTTTTCTTTGCTTTGTTTAGTTCGTACCAATCCCTGTGAAGATGTACTCAAGGAACTTATGCAGTGCTAGAGATTGAACTTCGGTCAGCCTCATGCAATGCAGACCACTTTTTTTTGCTATATCTTTCTGGTCCATCATATCTTATAGTAGCATGGAAATATAGTTACAATAGTTATATGGTTAAACTTTAAAGAAGTATAATTGAAATTAATCCTGTCTATCTTTTTTTAATTTTTTTATTTTTACAATTACAAAGATATACAATTAAGAAGTTCATATTTGGGTTTTGGTCATACAGTGTTGCAGCACCCATCCCGCCACCAGTGCCCATCTCCCACCACTAACGTCCCCGGTTCCCTACCCCCTCCCCCAGCCCTCCTCCATGGTAGGTTCTTTATTTCTTTCCATTTCTCTCTCTTTCTCTCTTCCTTCCCCTCCAGACTATGGATTACAGAACATACATTAAAGGGTTGTCATGTGTATCTTTTGCCTCTATTTAATGCTCAGTTCTAGGTTGGCATAAGTACCCTCAACAATTGTTAGCACACTGTTCCATTTTCTGTCTTACCTAGCCTCTGACTCCCACACGTTTGTGATAATTTCCACCTTTGACAGGACCTCCTGATGTATGTTTCACTTGATCTTGGATATTGGTATCATAATATGTACCTATATATTTATGTTATGCAGATAAATGCAGTCATTCTGTATCTGTCTCTCTCCTTCTGGCTAATTTCGCTCAACATAATTTTCTCCATGTCCATCCATTTATAGGCAACTTTTATAACTTCATTTTTCCTAACAGCTGCATAGTATTCCATTGTGTAGATGTACCAAAGCTTTTTATCCAGTCATCGATTTTCGGGCACTCTGGTTGCTTCCAGATTCTGGCTATTGTGAATAATGCTGCTATGAACATAAAAGTAGGGATGGTGTTTCTGCTGCGTATTTTTGGCTTCCCAGAGTAGATTCCCAGGAGTGGTAAGGCTGGGTCAAATGGGAGTTCAATTTCTAGTCTTTGGAGGAATGTCCATATTGTTTTCCAGAAAGGCTGTACCAGCCGGCATTCCCACCAACAATGGATGAGTGTCCCCTTTTCCCCACACCCACGCCAGCACTTGTTGTTCTTGTTCTTTTGAATGTGTGCCAGTCTCTGTGGTGTAAAGTGGTATCTCATTGTTGTTTTGATTTGCATCTCTCTGATGATTAGTGATGATGAGCATTTTTTCATATGTTTTTTGGCCATTCGAATTTCTTCCCTTGTTAAAGTTTCTGTTCATTTATTCTCCCCATTTTTTGATGGGGTTGTTTGTTTTCTTCTTGTAAAGTTCTACCAGTGCCTGATATATCCTGGATATTAACCCCTTATCAGATGGGTATTGGGTGAATATTCTTTCCCATTCTGTGGACTGCTTTTGTATCTTAGTCACTGTTTCTTGTGAGGTGCAGAAGCTTTTTAGTTTCATGTAGTCCCATATGCTTATCTTTTCTTCTAGTTGCTTTGTTAGTGGTGGTTCATCTTTGAAGATTCCTTTAGCTTCAATGTCATGGAGGGTTTTTCCTATATTTTCTTCAATGTACTTTATGGATTCAAGTCTGATATTGAGATCTTTAATCCACTTTGATCTGATTTTTTGCGCATGGTGTTAGACACAGGTCCAAATTCATTTTTTACATGCTGCTGCCCAGTTTTCCCAACACCACTTATTGAAGAGGCTTTCCTTACTCCATTTTAGACTCATTGCACCTTTATCAAAGATTAAGTGATCATGTGTTTGAGGTTGGGTGTCAGGATACTCAATTCTATTCCATAGTCCACGGGTCTGTTTTTATTCCAATACCATGCTGTTTTAATTACTACTGCCTTGTAGTACAGTTTGATGTTGGGTAAGGTGATGCCTTCCATCTTCTTTTTCCGGAGGATTGCTTTAGCTATCCTTGGGGGTTTATCGTTCCATACAAATTTCAGGATTGTTTGGTCAATTTCTTTGAAGAATGTCATGGGTATCCTTATAGGGACTGCATTGAATCGGTACAGAGCTCTAGGGAGTATTACCATTTTGACAATGTTGATTCTCCCCATCCATGAGCAGGGAATATGTTTCCATTTCCTTGTGTCCTCTTTTATCTCTTGGAGCAGTGTCTTGTAGTTTTCTTTGTACAGGTCCTTTACACACTTGGGTAAGTTGATTCCTAAGTATTTGATTTTCTGTGGCACAATTGTGAATGGAATTGTTTCCTTAATATCCCTTTCTTATCTTTCGTTATTTGTATATAGGAAAGCCACCGACTTTTTGCGTGTTGATTTTGTATCCTGCCACTCTACTATATGTGTCTATTGTTTCTAGGAGTTTTTTGGTAGAGAGTTTAGGGTTCTCTAGGTATAATATCATGTCATCTGCAAATAATGATAGCTTGATTTCTTCCTTGCCTATCTGGATGCCCTTGATGTCCTTTTCTTCTGTGATTGCTATGGCAAGTACTTCCAGTACTATATTGAATAAAAAGAAGTGAGAGGGGGCAACCTTGTCTTGTCACTGATCTCAGGGGGAAGGCTTTCAACTTTCCCCATTGAGAATGAAGCTCGCTGTGGGCTTTTGGTAGATGGCTGTAACTATCTTGAGGAAAGTCCCTTCAATTCCCATTTTCTGGAGGGTTTTAATCATGAACGGGTGCTGGATCTTGTCAAATGCTTTCTCTGCATCTATTGATACGATCATATGGTTTTTATTTTTTCTTTTATTGATATGATGTATTATGTTGATTGACTTGCGAATGTTGAACCATCCTTGCATTCCCGGGATGAATCCAACTTGGTCATGATGTATAATCTTCTTGATGAGTCTTTGGATTCTGTTTGCTAGTATTTTGTTGAAGACCTTAGCATCCGTGTTCATCAGGGATATTGGTCTGTAGTTTTCTTTCTTTGTGTTGTCTCTCCCTGCTTTGGGTATCAGGGTGATATGTGCCTCGTAGAAGCTGTTTGGGAGTGTTTCTGTTTCTTCTATTTCCTGGAAGAGCTTGAACGGGACAGGCAGTAGGTCCTCCTTAAAGGTTTGGTAGAGTTCACTAGGGAATCCGTCTGGACCTGGGCTTTTGTGTTTGGGAAGACTTTTAATTACTGTTTCTATTTCCTTGATGGTGATAGGCTTATTCAGGTATTGGAGTTCTTCTTGTTTTAGCCGTGGGAGGTTATAGGACTTCAGGAATTGATCCATTTCTTCTAGATTCTCATGTTTCACAGCATACAGGCTCTCAGAGTAATCTCTGATGATCTTTTGATTTCTGTGGTTTCTGTTGTGATGTCACCATTTTTATTTCTGATTCTGTTCATTTGGGTTCTCTCTTTCCTTGTCCTTACAAGTCTTGCCAATGGTTTGTCAATCTTGTTTATTTTTTCAAAAAACCAGCTCTTGGTTTCATTAATCTTTTGGATTGTTTTTTTTTGGTTTCCAACTCATTGATATCCTCTCTAAATTTTATTATTTCCTTTTTTTCTGCCTGGGTTGGGCTCCTTTTGTTGATCTTTCTCTAATCTTTTTAAAAAATAAGTCTTTGGAAGACTAAAGTGGATTTTCTTTTTTTTTTGTATTATTTTTTAACTTAAATGTTAACTAAATTTTCTTGAAATACCTGAAAATATTGAACTATTCTTGGCATATTGAATATGACACGGGTAGCTTGTCAAGCTCTGCTGTACAGGTGGGATACTTTTGGTAGTAGGTAGGCTCTCAGTTCATTCATTTACTGATGAACCGCTTTGCGGCCACGTGTAATGGAAAGAGCCAGTAGCAGCTCTGCCTTGTGTATTTGCGTCTCTAATTCAAGTATCCCTGGGCTTGAAATAGGCTTGTCTATAGGGTGGGACTATGAGGAGCTGGGCTTGAGATCGACTTTTCTCTTGGGTGCAGCTCAGATGAGCTGTGGAGTCGGGATGCTGAAAATGGCGGCCTTCGTGGTGTGGGGGTTTCTCTGACTTCTTGCGAGGCTCTATTGGGATGGCGGTCCAGAGCCAGAACTTGCCCTCCTCCCAATGCCTCATGATCAGCAGAGATCAGGGAGAGCCGGTAGCAGCTCTGCCCGAAGTATCTGTTTCTCTGGTTAAAGCATATTCAACATGCCAAGAACAGTAATGATGATCGACCTCATTCCCATGACCTGAATGAATGGTTAGAGGCTCTTCATGTTCCGTAGTGAGCAGATACCCTAGGGCTACACTAGCACACAGGACCAATTGGAGATGTTACTGATGCCTGCTCCAGCAAATCGATGAAAAATGGGAATGCAAGTTACAAGTGATACATGAGAATAAAGAAATCAGACATATATCTTTTGTTAGGCAAAATAATGATGGAAAATGTGGGGTCAGCATATCCTGAAATTTAAGTATATAACCAAAGATTAAAGAGTCATATCGATGGACACTCAAATCATGCAATGAGGTGAAGAACATTAAAGGAGTGGTCAGAGATATGAGTCAATAATAGAATATATGAGTGATATTTTGCCACTTGATGACCTTCATTCCATCTGTAGCTCTAATTGCTCCGGGAAAACCACCAGGTCTCTGAGCACTTCTGTACATGGCACTGATACAAATTGTGCAAGGAAACATATTTAACCAAAAGAACATTGATTTAAAAAATCACTTTTCACATATTCATAGTATAATTAGCAAGATACTTATATAACTATGGGAGAAATATGCCTGGGAAAGGGAGTCTGCCACACTTAGGAAGTAGCATTAAAATAGAAGGAAACATAATTTTCATTAAGGAGTAAAGAAAGGACAGAAAGCAAAAGGAGATACTAGGGAGGTGACACACATTTGGGAATGTAGAAAAAAATTTGTTGAAAATACACCATCCTGCATTTGAGAATTCTCTGAGGCAGAAATCGTATACCTCCACTTTCTAGGTGCTTAATATGTGGATACAAAAAGAAAGCAATGGGGTTCCCAAAGGAATAGTCAGTTAATACAAGCCTAGATAACAGCTGGCAGAAATTAAAGCAAAATTCATTCTGACTTTAAAACCTGTCTTTTCTTTATTTTTTTTTTCTGAAGTGAAAGTCTTCATGAATTTGCATGTCATTTTGAGCAGGGGCCGAGCCAATCTCTCTATCATTTCAATTTCAGTATATGTGCTGCCTAAGCAAGCACCCTCTGTCCTAGTTCTGACTCTCAAAAAAACAGGACAGACAAAAGCTCCAAGTGGGAGTAAGAAACAATTGATACTAACAGTATTCCACACCCCCACAAGAAAAAAAAAACCCAACTTAAGTGCTTTGAGGGAGGAAGCTCACTTGAGAAGATTAGCAGGAAAGAAAAGTGCACATGGAATAAGTGATGAATTGTGGGAGACGGGCACAGAATGGCAAATGTTCTGCAAAATGGATAGAGCACAGTGGTTCCTAAGAATTAATTATACAGGACTCAGTGTAGCATTGGCATTTTCAGATGTGGACCATTAAGTTTGTCCCCATTTAGTCTCTGCTGCTTTATATAAAATAGCAGACCCGTCTATTCACATTGTGTAATTACTATCTACCAGTTCCTGTAACAAGGACTAGGTTAATGAAACTTTATAAGGCTCATCAAAAAAATTTTTTGAGAGAAAATGGTTGACAATGAGATTCTTAGTAATATTAAGAGATCCTCACAAGAATGCTTAAAGATGATTGAATCATACTGTTAGATGAGTTTAAAGATAAAGGATAATTCTTGGTCATGAAAATATTATTTCACTTACACCTGACTTATAAGACACAGACAATTTTATGTACAGTACATAAACATTATTTGGAGAATTAAATTATAAAAAGAAATTATTTAAAAAGCAATATAAATTTAAGAATGACCATAATTCCATATGTGAAATTTGCCTCCAGGGAGAAATCTCTTTCTGCCTAGTTAAAGATATGAATAAGAGAATAAGACACTGATTATCAGATTTAATTATGTAAAATGACTCCAGCATATAAAGGTGAGAGTTGGGCCTGGCACCAAAGTACTTTTTATTATGACATTTTTTTAGTTAATGTTGAATAATATTGCTGAATAACAATGCTACCAGGGGAATTACTTGCAAACAAGCTTATAGGATCAGTGGTTTAGACCTAACTCCTGAGATGAGATAGTGCTTTATTTCTGCACATGAACCATTAGCAATAGACTTATATTTCCATTCCCTTGCCAAATGGAAGTTAAAGAAAATCTGAATTAGACTTGATCTAAACAAAACCTTTGGGTTTTGTTGATTCACATTCTCGAGACAGACACACACAAACACACAAGAGTTACACATGTTTGACAAATTATAAACCAACCTTTGAGCATTTGAAAAGCAAAAAGAAAACAAACCTTCTGGGCTAGAATACCTAAGAATCAGATGGTTCCAAACCCACCTTCAATGTACTTTTGATAAGTTCAATAAAGAATTTCCTTTCTATTCCTTACAACACGGTACTCCTACCAGGAGGTTAATATAAAATCCTCCATCTCTACTTCTCCTATTCAAATTCTTACCTATCAATGTCTCTTTCTATTTACAGGCTAACAGTATGCATATTGAGTTGACTGCTCAGTGGGCCACCGTGGATGAAGGAAGAGGAGCAGAGCTGTAGCAGAAAAGGAACCACACCAGGATAGCTCAAATAAACAAATAAACTTTATTTAAAAAAAATAAGTTCTTACCTAAAGTTAATTTACTCGGAGAACTAATACTTCACAAGACGATGTGTTTCCAAAGGAACTATCTTCACCTGCCTCTGGAATGTTCAGGAATTATATAAAACACAGAACTTGGGGATGGATTTTTGTGAAAACAAGGAGGGTTATTGCCATCATCCGTTCTCTTAAAGTAACAAGTTGACTTCATTAAAAGTCAGATTCAGATTTGCAAGCAAGCCTTTTATTTTTCACCCTATGGAATTTATTTTTTCTTTTCTTCCCCCTCATTATTCTTTTCTCTGCCTGTGTATTTAAGAATACCCATAGAATACACTCAGTAAAACTGTCCCAGTTTCTCAGACTGCTGGTGCTTCCTGTAGTGATTGATTCGAACATAGATTGGCAGCAGTAGCTTACATGTGCTTCTAATTATGTTAATGAATTAGAGGTCAGGCCCTTTGACTCTTCAGTTAAAGCAATCTGAATCCAGTTAAAGGTAAAATTAAAGTAAAAAGAGTTTTGGTTACCTCATAATCTCACCAAAATAGCTCATTTAATATACAGTGAAATCTGGCATAAATGAGTCTCTTCTTTGATCTATTTAGAACAAAGCTACGAAACATAATTTCCTCAACTCTAAGAATGACCATAAAATATAGATTTTACTCACTGAAGCAAGTTCTATTACTCAAGTTTTCCACCTAATGCATAGTGGTAAATTCCATCACAACTTCACAGGGTGAAAATAGTCAAATATGGACAAACTTGGTTCCAAATTTCCAACTGCTTTTTAGAAATTTGGGAAAGACAGCTGTCTAGTATTCTAGGCACCTCATGTTAACACCTATCAATAAAGTTTGGGGTAGGGCACTACTCCCTTTAACAGGTTTCTGTGACAAGCCAGCTCTATTCACACATGAAAAATATCAACACCTAGGGGCTATTGGTGGTTCCCAGAATCAGTGGAAATATTTTATAAGAGGGTATGTTTGAGTTCAACATAAATTAAGAAAAAAGAGAGAAAAGGAAAAGAAAACATAGACTTTAACAGTTTTAAACAGCTGCTGATATATATGAGTTGGTCCCTCTTACATTTTTTCAGAGCCAAATCCACTGTCCAACTCTATGAGACAGAGGAAAATTTGAAGACTATACACATCTTAATTTTGGTTTCCATGTGTATGTAAAAGTAGGAGGGCAGTGCTACAGATTTTAAAATAAACTTGGTTCAGCAGGTAAGGCTCTTGCTTTGCACACAGCTGACTTAGGCTTGATTTCCAGCATCCCACATAGTGCTCTGATCCTTCCAGGAATGATTCCTGAGTGCAGAGCCAGTAGTCTCCCCTGAGCAGTGACAGGTGTGACCCAAAAACCAGAAATATAAAATAGGTTCAGTAAATATTTATCTCCTATAAAAATAACCAAGGTTAAGGTGTGGTACCAAAAAGAAATCAAGTCCAATATTAATTTTGGGTCAAGATCACACTATCTAAAAAAAATATAAGGCAGACCAAAGTATCTAAACAAGTTCAACATTCATTAGCATAAAAGTGGACTGAAAATGCTACATGTTTGAAGTACTTAATACCCATTTCAGATTTGAAGTACTTAATATACATGCCAAGTGCTAATTTATTAGTTTCCCCATTTCATAGATGGGGAGTTGTAACAGAGGTTGAATAACTCACTCTATAGAACATTGCCAGTAGGAAACAAAGTAGTTTAAGACAAAATGAAATCTTAGAGACACATATTTAGCAGTAACCATATTTTGCTATCAAAACATAATAGTAACTGAAATAAATTCTTTATCATTTTGATTAATGTATTACTACTAAAGTAAGGAAGAGTGGTGGAATCATAAATGTATATTCTGGTATTACACTGAACTACTAATGTTTGCTAGTGTGTAGCTCTCAAACAATGAACACCAAGATAGGAGAAGAGACTTTCCAAAGGTTTGGAAATAAAAAAGCTGCACAAGAGTACAACTAAACAACCATTTTCGGGTGTACATTTAATAATTCACTATGAAACTCAATGAAACTGTTTGTGGTGTCTTTATCCTCTGTCAATTTAGCTTATTTAGAAACACATTTTCCTGGAGCCAGAGCCATAGCACAGTGGGTAGGACATTTGCCTTATATGCGCCAACCCAAGTTCAATCCCTGGGATCCCATATGGTCCCCTGAGCACCACCAAGAGTAATTCCTGAGTGCAGAGTCAGGAGTAAACCCTGAGCTTTGCTGAATGTGACCCAACAAGAAAAAAAAGTAAAAAAGAAAAGAAAAAGGGCCCGATGTGGAGTTCTTCAGCTGATCTTCTCGGTGTTATCTTGGTCATTAAAATCACCGACTATGGGGCCAGAGCAATAGTCCAGCAGGTAGGGCATTTGCCTTGCACGCGACCGCCCATGCCAGCCCAGGTTCAATCCCCGGCATCCCATATGGTCCCCTGAGCACTGCCAAAAGTAATTCCTGAGTGAAGAGCCAGGAGAAACCCCTGAGTATTGCCGGGTATGACCCAAAAAAGCAAAAAAACCCCCAATAAAATAAAATAAAATAAAATCACCGACTATGATCTTGTAGAAGGTGTGATCTTTTTATAGAACTCCTCCAGTTCCATGTAGAATTTCTCAATTTCTTCTTCCTTGTATGTAGATGTTGGTGCATAGACAATGAAGATAGAAATTGCTGGCAGTGGGCAACATCTCTTCAAGTGTAATCATCCGATTTGGTTTGTTAGGCGATTCAGATGAATTAATGCTCATGGCCAGGTTGACGTTGACAAGGACACCGACACCACTGACTCCTCTTTCATCACATGTTCTAAGGAACAGTTCTTCTCTGGTGTCAAAAATGGCGTGATATGATTGACGCCTTCTTATTTTGTCACACCAATGTTGTACTTAACCTTTCGCTCTTGATCCATGCCACTGATCCTTCACAATCACGATCTTCCTGTTGATCATCTATTTGCTAGAGCGGGCACCAGTAATATCTCCATATATCCTGTCTCATGCCAGTATAGCCAGGGGCATCCGCTTGCTACAGGAACACAAAGAGCCTCAAATCATTAATTAGGTCATAGGAATGACCTAATATAATTGTTACTATAATTGTTACTGGAATTTGGCATATCAAATGCAACATGAGAAGCTTGCCAGGCTTGCCGAGCGGGAGGCAAACTCTTTTTAAACACCTCCAAATAAAGCATTTATGATGAACCGTGCGGCCGCTTGCGCCACGTGAGCCGAGCTGTGATGGGCTGGTCTGCTGGGTGGAGTTCTGATGAGAGGGAAGTCCAAATGTGGAAAATGGCGGCGCCCTGGAGTGAGGGGGGTGGTCTGGCTTTTTGTGAGGCTCTGCCGAGGTGGTGGGCCAGGGCTAGAACCCGCCGTGCCTCCCGACTGCCTCATGAATGGCTGGGCACAGGGAGAGCAAGGAACAGCTCTGCCCCATGTCTGAGAGTCTCTGGACTTAAAGTCCCTGATCCTTAAAGATCCCTAAATATGGCAGCACTAAGAAGGATGAGCAAGGAGAGTCTCATAAAATCTCAGGGCCAAACTTGGCTGCCAAAACAAAGAAGGACTAAAATGACTGTTATTTCAATTCATTTATGCTAGCAGTTGAAGCAAATAAAGTAAAAAAAAAAAAAAAAAAAAGTAAAACTTACTAAATTGCTGCTCCTTTGACTGAAGTCTGACTGGTCTCCCATGTACTTGTTATATATTGCTCTTAGCACACATTTAATATTTTCAGTTAAAGACACTAATAGTATCAGCCTAGCCAATTGTTGCAGAGAATTCCAAAGAAGAAAAATGTATCACTTTCTTAATATTGAAATGGGCAAAAATAGTGCAATGATAGCACAGATCATGCAATATTTAAATAGCAAATTACACTTATAGTATTTGTAGTGAGTTATATTTTGTATATATAATATTCCTATGCACATATTGTATGGCTTAAAGTCTCATAAGTTCACAAAGACAATATCAAATTTCTGAAATAGTAATTATACTGTTTGTTTAAAAGAGAGCAAACTATGTATATCATAAATTCATTAATTTGAACTGGTGACAGAACCACACTTCATGTGATACACCTACATATTAAATGATAGCAATGATAAATTTAGTTTGATGACATAAATTTAGTTAAATTCAATCTGCTTGGACCCTCGGGAAAAATTAAATTTTATCTCACACCACCTACCCACAAGAAATGAATAGTGTCTGCCTAAGGCAGTTGTGTCCAGTCTAGCTGCCAAAATCAAACTGTATGTGATGACTAAGAATGCTAGAAGAACAACAACAGGAACGACAAAAATTTCAAAAAAGTTGAGAAACTAATTGTATTGCCTTTGAAACTCTAAAGGAATATCTACAGCAAATTTTCATAAATCTTAGTCTGACTTTATAGCCTCCATATGTCTAGACATGCTTTGCTTGCTAAACCAGGGTAACCACAAATCACTCTCTAATTCTAATATGTGCCAAATTATCCAATCTATATAGTGTACTAGCATAGACCAGGCCCTTCACCATGGAACGTGACTGATAACTTTATTTGCATTAAGTGAAAACCTTTATACCGTGTATCACTGGAGAACTCCTCAGTAAGAACCTTGAGCATACTACAAATTAGAAACTTCTCAATGCCCAGGTGTGTATGACTAGCAGATCACATATATTGAAAGGAGAATAGCTAACTATAATAAAAATGTAATAAATGGATGAACAGCAACCAGGACTGTATCAAAGGTATCACTTTTACTTTCTGTGTTGCTATTTAATAGACTTCCATACTTAACCCTATAATCCTTAATTTAAATGTTAACTTGGTCAATCATTTGTGTCCAGCAGTTAGGTGAAACATTATTGTACTTACTGTAACATTATTGTACTACTCTGTCAGTAAAATTAACATTCATAAATAATTTACTATAAAGTAAATCAGTTACCTCCATAACATTGGTCAGTCTTATTTAATTAGCTAAAAAGCTTTAAGAGCAAATATGGAGTTTCCAAATAAGAGGGGACTCTTCCTTGAAAATTATGCCATAGATATTCTTTCAAACACACTCGACTAGATTTCCAGCCATTTGACTTTATGAGGTAATATGTGCTATTTTTTTATCCCACTTTTCAGATGAGAATGTTTAAGACAGTGAGGATATGAGTAATGTTCTCAATTAATTTTATAAAGCTATACAGTAGGAGAAATGGAATTTTAACCAACATCTATCTGACCTCAAGAAATTGATGCTTAGTCTCAAATAATATAAAAATAGAAGGTAAAAAAAGCCAGAATTGGACAGCATGTCTCCTAAAAGTGAAGTTGAGCTTTGAAATCTACCAACCAAATTTTCTTTAGCAACTCACTTCACTTTTCTTAGCTCCAGATACTAGATATAGAGAAAAATAGTTGCCAGTAATCTTGATATAAAGTAAAAAGTATGTGAGCATGTAAAAATTGACACATACACTTTGTTCCTTTTAAGATTAACATTTATATCTTGGAATTTTTCCTTTTCTGACCAAAAAACAAGTGTTCTGGATTCAGCATTAAAAACCACTTAAAGGGCCTGAGAAATGGCTTATGAGTTTGATGTATCCTAGAATGAGCCGAACCCTAAATTCAATCTTTGATTGGGGTTATAGTTGTACTTATAACCAAGGAGAATGGCTCATATGAAAATTATCAAACTAGCAACCAAAGTCTTCTATCAGAAAACATTAAAGATGTCAACTTGTGTTGCAGGACTCCTCTAAGAGCCTCTGCATCTGCTCTGGATTGCCTCCTGCAAATCACTTTGTAGATAAGGGGGTAGTCTAAATGTGGCAGTTTATCTGACCAGGTATTCTGTACTAGATGGTATAAATATTCTCTCATGCTACCACAATCATCGTGGGACTAGCTAGATCTTACCAGCATATTTGCCTAGCCACGTTGGATCCCTAAGTAATTAGACCAGAGAGAAATGCTGTTTGCCTCCAAGCAAGCAAGCATAGCTCCCTGACAACTCAAAGGCAACTAAAATATAAAACTACCGTGAAGTAGACGAGACTTGTGAAGGCTTGGAGAAATATTTAACTGGCATTAGTATTAGTCTTTGGTACAGAGACATGCCATCTCAGAAGCCCCCTTTTCTACCCTATAAAGGCTTTTCCAGGCAGATCTTGGCTCATGACATTAGCATATAAAAGAGCTAGGTGAGGTGCTGGGAGAAATTACCTAAGGACATTTGACCCTCCCTGCTTCCCATAATAGTGGGAGGGAGGTCTGAGTTGCAGGGGTATAAAACTAGCCTGCTTCCTTTCTCGAGCTCTCTTTTTTGGGCTCTCTCTTTGTGAGCTCGCACCCTTAATGGGAGTCTTGTCTTTGTCTCCCTTTACAGGGCCTTAACACGTGGTGGCCACCATTTTGGCCTACACGTGGCTGGGGTTCTAGCCAGGAATCCTAAGCACAGGGTTTTTCCTATTGTTGATTTGTATGCCTGAACCTGTGATAAGTAAAGCCTTTTTAAAACTGCATCAGATTCCTGAGTATTCATCCATTCCCGCTGGCTTCGGAGGTAGAAGGGAACTTCGCTTCCCGGCACTGTTGGGTACCCCAGTGGCATCCCCGGCAAACTTGATCTCTTTTCATTTACTTAAATCAACAAAAGGAATCCAAGATTATATTATTTGCATATAATTTAGGATAATACCAACATTTATTTTATCATTTAGATTAGCTAGAATGCATGCATAGTATATAACTTTTGAGCATGGAACAAATGAGCATTTGAAATCTAGGAAAAGTAAATAAGGATAGGATAAGATGAACCGAAGAGTTAAAATAAAAAAAAAAAACACTTCAAAATAAATATTATAAAAAATAACAAAAAAAACTAGCATTTACATGGAAAAATCCAATTGAAAAGCAAAAATCAGTAGAAAATTAAAAAACCTACCATAATAAGGAATACCAACGTCTTTTAAGAGAAAACTTGCCAAATTTTGTTTTTAAAAAGAGAAAGTTGACAATGGATTACATGCATCCTTAAAAACTGTTTTGGATGCCCTGCAACCTTTAGAATTTAGGGGGACTATATATGCCGAGGATGAATTTGAGGACTTTGACCATGTTAGACATGTACTTTACCACTGGAGACACATCCCCAACCCACATCCACTTCATACTTTGTTTATATCATTTTGAGCACATGCAGGAGTATATGACCATGATACAGCAATTCTGTTTTTCTCTTGGGACTTACTTCACTCTGCAAGGCTCAGGGCTTACTGCTGGCTTTGCACTCAGTGATCATTCACAGCAATCCTCTAGTTATCAATTTGGGGTGCCCAGTATGACAGCTATACTTTCTCTCAGGCCCAAATCCTTATTAAATAAATCAGATTTTTTTTAAACTGGATATCAGTATGGCCTTAACGTATGATTGCATTCAGTAGAAAGATAGGCAAGGATCCAGAAACAAGAATAACATGAAGGACAAGAAAAAAAATCATAGTAATATGTCAGGAATGCCGCTGGGATTCCCAACTGTACCAGGAAGCAAGTTCCCTTCTACCTCTGAAGCCGGCGGGAATGGATGAAAACTCAGGAATCCAATGCGGTTTTAAAAGGGTTTTACTATCATAGGTTCTGATATACAATCCAAGAGCTGGGAAAACCTCCGAACTCTGGGTTCCTAGCTAGGCCCGCCACGTGTAGGCCAAGATGGCTGTCATCACATGTTGAGGCCCAACAGAGAATGGAGAGGACTGAGAAGCAAAATGCCAAGGGAAGCCAACATGGCAAAAAAAAAAAAAGAGCTTCTTTCTTCTTGCAGCTTATTTTATAGATAGAAATCTGCTAAAACTTCCCAGCCCAGCCATTGTGGACTGGGCTATCTAGAGATGAAAACAGGAAAATAGCTCTATAGAAATGTAGCAACTTCAGGAGGCCTAAAGGCTGTTTACAAGAACCCAGAGCTGATTTAAAGCCTCCCTAGAAGACCTGGGAGGAGCTGTGAGTTAAATGTACCTTCAAAGTCCTGGCAGGGAGGGTCAATTGCCCTCAGGTAATTTCTCTCAGCACCTCACCTAATGTCTTGAGCCAAGATCTGCCTGGAAATGCCTTTATAGGGTAGAGAAGGGGGTTTCTGAGATGGCATGCCTCTGTACCAAAGACTATACTAATACCAGTTAAATATTTCTCCAAGCCTTCACAAGAGTCTCATCTACTTCATGGTAGTTTTATATTTTAGTTGCCTTTGAGTTATCAGGGAGCCATGCTTGCTTGCTTGAAGGCAAACAGCATTTCTCTCTGGTCTAATTACTTAGAGATCCAACGTGGCCAGGCAAATATGCTGGTAAGATCTAGCTAGTCCCATGATGAATATTTATACCAGCCAATACAGAATACATGGTCAGATAAATTGCCACATTTAAACTACCTCCCTATCTACGAAGTGACCTGCAGGAGGCAATCCAGGGCAGATGCAGAGGCTCTTAGGTGTCCTGCAACAGTAATACACAGGGGTAGTCAAAATAAACAAAAGAAATTAGAGAAGGCAACTTAATTCTGTATTGAACTGTGGGGGAAACACCACTCTGTTATATGGCAACTTGCAGGGGGGAAAAAGTGAGGTTACTGAGTCATTTTATGTGAAAGTCAAATCATGACTTTAAAGATGTAAAACATTGAAATTTGTTTGGTATATCAACCCTGTCTGGATAAAAAGTACATCACAAAGGTTTTGCTTCCTACAGTAAAGATACTAAGGAGAAGTTTAGGCAAGTGACTCCATATACTAGGGGTTTCATAATTGTTTTTTATTTGTACCTAGCATCAAGGAAACACGATAGATTCATTCAGATGAGAGACTATCCTTATCTATCCTCACAAAATTGACCTTAGTAGGAAAAGGATGCATAAAAGAGAAAAATGGGACTTGAGCTGGAGGGAAAATATTCAGCTTTGTGTCTTTGTTCTCAGGACAGGGTAGAATGATATACTAACTAGTTTCCTCAGTTCTTTCTGTAGTAATGTTTTTCAGACCTTAGCTCTTTCCTCCCTTTTCTACTACAAAGGGAGCATATGGCACCAGGGTCTTACACAAAGAAAAGAAAACATGGTAGTAAATTATCTTAAATACACCTGAACTTCTGATATCCAGAGTCAAGCTTTCCCAAGATGGACATTTTTTCCCTTTCAGTGATTCTAGATTTATTTTGCCATTTACAAGTTTATTTTGGCTTGGGATGAAATTTAATTTGTTCTTCAAAAGAAACATAACAATGGAATCACAAAGAGGAAGCCTTTGTTCACTCCCTGGGAGTTCTAAAAAGTAATAATTATAAAATGATAAGCTTCTATGAAAATGTCGCTGCAAAGGTTGAGGTTGACAGCCGCACAGCCCTATGTGAATTGAAAAAGTCATATTATACTCATGAACGTAAATATATCCAGATGATGTAATTTTATATCTTTTGATCACATATTTCTTAAGTATGAAATAAAATCCTTTAAAAATAAACTATTGTTTGAACTCCTAGAAAATAAAACTTTTTGATTAATAATTAATACTCATTAGATATTGCTATCATTAAAATATAACTAATATACTGCTAATATAATATAACTAAGGGAATTGATATGTACATATTGACTCAGAATCTAGCACATCATTTGAGGTATTTTTATTAACTTCCAGTCATTTCATTTTTTATTTTGAAATGGCTGATCTGACACTAGCATTTCATGTGGCTCTTGGAAAAATGTAAACAATACTTCATGTAAACCCATTTCGCATATTTCACAAAACACTCAATATTATAGCGACAGGTAGTTTAGCATCTGAATAAATCAAGCGTCTATTTAAAATCACTTATGTTGAATAAAGATGGAGAATTAGCCTTTCCCAAATACTACAGCCTACTGAATATTTTTTAGAGAGGAGTCTGTAGAAAACTTTTGATAGATAAAATCACATAATATTCTGGAAATATTATTATTCATGAAGCCATGTTTTAGCTTTATCTTTTTTAGATTTCTGTCCATCTGTGTATTGGTCCTATATGTTAGAAAATTAATGGTATATTCATCTCCATATTCATGTACATGCATTTGAGCAGGTAGGCACACATGCACACATAAACACATGCAGTCACATACCTGTGTCTTAGCTATGTCTTAGAAAGCTTATGTGTTACTTCATTGCTCCTGTTACCTCTAGCAAAGTCCACTGAAGGAACTCTGCATATTTCACATTGTAATTGGATGCTGAAGATAGAAAAGAGGATTGGTTTCTAATGCTCTCACTGATTTTAAAGTTATAATTTAATGACTTTTCATAGTATGACTGACAGGGATATTTCCTCTGGATGTGTAGGAGTTAGAATTTTTTGTGGTACAGAAAAACTCAGGTTTCTACGACACTTTGCTTATTCTCATCTGTGTTTATACATGGCTCTCTACGAATTCACACAAATATGGATATCAAGCTACTCCAATATGTAGTGCTCAGCATTAGGCAAGTATTTTACTGTTAAGATATCAAGCTTAGATTCATTGAAATTACTTGAACATTATGAGAATTACTAAAAGCTTATGTGTAGTAAATATCATAAGCACAATTTCTTCACTTTTCAAAAGGAAAACTTTAAAAGAATTAAAGAGTATATGCTGCTGCAGTTGAACAGTTTTCTGAAATAAAAATTAGAGAATTTCCTACTATAAATGATGACCATGCATCATTATTTAAATAGAAAAAACCATTATGTATTTTAAAGTTGTGTGCAATAATTATTATTAGCACAGTAACTAATAATTTTTGGTATATGATTTTTTAAATTAGCAAATTTCTATAATAGCATAGAAAATTTTATGAGCAGAAGAACATGTGTGTGAAGAAAAAATGTTTTTTATTGGGTTTGGGGCCACACATGACAGTGCTCATGGCTTACCCTGGCTCTGAATTCAGGGACCACATTTGATGAGCCTTGAGGATTCATACGGGACACCAAGGATTGAACCTAGGCACTCTAAACGTTAGGAAAATGCCCTCCCTGCCGTACTATCTCTCAGCCCCAAAGAAAATATATTCTTTTGTTTTTTGGGTCACACCTGGCGATGCTCAGAGGTTACTTGTGGCTCTGCACTCAGGGATTACTCCTGGAGGTGCTCAGGGGACCAGATGGGAGGGAAGTCGAGGATTGAACCCAGGTCAGCTGCCTACAAGGTAAATGCCCTACCCAATGACCTATTGCTCCAGTCCCAGAAAAACATTCTTATGTAATAAATTTAGGAGATAATTTTAAAAATGACTACAGTTTTGATGACCAAAACAATTATTTCAGCTACTGTTCCTTAATATAATGCCAAGTTATCAAATACCCAAAATTTGTGTTAAAATACATTAAAATATTTTTCTTACAATTTATAATTTTAACATTTTAGAAGAGTAAATAAATATTACAAAAATATATAGTATTTTATCTTTCATTCAACAAAAATAAATTGCAGATTAGATTTGAACCATGAACAATGATTCAATAATATCTGTTAGAATCCATAATTGCCTATCTAATCAATTTGCTAGAATTAACTAAGTAGTAAAATGGAAATTGCCATTTAATTTCTTTATTTTCTTTATCTGTCGTGACAATTATTTTCTTTATCTTTCAGCACATGTGTTAAAATATAAAGACCTTGATAGGATAAAAAGACCTAAGTTCAGTTATTTCAATGATGCATCTATTTGTATGTAGTATTTTATGGCTACTAAAACCAGTATCTCTTAACAAATTAGATAAAACTATGAATGAAACTGCTAAACTTTTTGTTGTACATACTGTTGGTCTAAGAATTACAATGGATACATAAAAAATGTGAGACATATTCTAAGTTCTAGTTTTTTTTTTTCTTTTTTTGTTTTGAGAGAAATGTAGTTGAAACAGGAGATCTTCTTACTGTTTGTTTACTACAAAAGAGAGTAAAAAATTCTACATTGCAGCTCTGTACCATATAATAACCAGTTCTTCTATCTTTATACTAAATCACTTAGATAAAATACATAAAGGATTACTGCGATGTTTCCCTGAACTCTTCGCATCCATGCATTATTTTTTGGGGGTTGATGGAAAATATTACACTAAATATCTTTGAAAAGACACCCCTTGAATACACTTACTCCTAGGGTCTGGATAGAGTTATCGTCCACCAATCATGCTTAAGGCAATCAAGAAAAATGGGCATATGTTCCCAATCAGAAGAATTAAGACACAGTGGGAAGTTTCCTGAGATGCCTGGGAAGGAAGCAGGTGTCTATCTTGCTGAAATGTTTGCCATCTTCTATTCACATACCTTGGAGATGTTCAGGGCTATGGTTGTGTTGTTGCTCTGGTCCTAACAACACGGGATATGCCTTTAGTAATGTTTATACAATGATACTAAAACCTGAAAAACAATGCTGACTCTTAAATCATAGTTCACAAACAACTTTAGACGTCAATAATTATGTAGTTTTCTTGTTAAAAGAATTGTTCCACTGTGTTCCTACTACACAATTCTTTTTGGTGCCAATATATATATGCTGAGCCAGGAGAAACCCCTGAGCATTGCTGGGTGTGACCCAAAAAGGAAAAAAAAAATTGAAAAAAGCATCTCAGTTAATCTTTAGGAAAATATAAATTAATTTCTTCAGTTTTCAGGCATGAATATAGATAGTTGAAGATTATGAGAAATAGCTATTTTAAAAATAATAATTGATAAGAAGTATAAGGTACTAAATTGAGAGTGTTTTCTAAACAAATCAGATGAGAGGGCCAGAGAGATAGTGCAGCACCTGTGGGCCCAGCAGCCCCACACCGCGGCACCCTGGCAGCAAGCTGTTGCCAGGGCAGGCACTGTCTGCAGGTCTCCACTCTCCCTGAAAAAGAAACTCACCAAGCTAAGATTTTTTTTTTTTTATTTTGCTTCTTGGGTCACTCCCAGCAATGTTCAGGGATTACTCCTGGCAGTCCATGGAGGGACCATATGGGATGCCGGGAATCGAACCCTGGTCGGCTGCTTACAAGGCAAGTGCCCTACCTGCTGTGCTGTCGCTCCAGCCCCCAAGTTGAGAGTTTTTATATCAAGAACTTTTCTAATTGGTGTGCACACATATTTATGTATATATTATGTATGGTTAAGTACATATTTTAGCGACATGGTCATTGCTTCAGAAATAGATTATTTAAAAACCACAAACTCCTTCCAGGAGACTAGTGCCATGTTTTGTGTCCTGGTGTCTGGGTTTGAGCCCTGAGCACCACCCCGACCCACTCCAAACCAAAGGACAGAACAATGCTCTCATGCAGAACCGCTTGCGGCATCTTGAAAAGAGCCAGGGAGATGGCCGAAAGGAGCCGATGCTTTGCGGGGACCCTGGGTGCAAGCCCTGGTCCTCACGGTCTCTAGTAGCACCAGGTGCAGCCTCTATAGGAGAAAAATCAAGTATCTTAATAAAAATGGATTTCGAATTTTATTCCTTTTGTGGAAATAACTCAGTTTTGTCTGTGATTGTAGCAGTTGAAATTTTTTTGTTTGATTTTCATTTTTTCGTTCATGCCTGGCATTGTTCAGGGCTTACTTGTGGCTCTTTGATCAAGGCTCACCCATGGTGGGGATCTCGAGACCATATAGGGTGCTGGGATCCACTCGGGGTTGTCTGTGTGCAAGGCAGCCTGGCACGCTGCACTGTCTCTGCGGCCCCAGCATTTGAAGTGTTTCTATAAGGAAGTTAAACCTTCATTTCATTGTGCAATCTAACTATTGCATTAAAAATGCTGTTTAAATATGCTTTTAAAAATTTTGTCAAGTCCAGTATTTCACACTGTATACAATTCTAGGCAGGTTCTTGGTGTGACCCGTCATCCCAGTAAGCCTAGCGGGAAACCAGAGCAATCCCCACACCATGAGGTCAGTCATTCTCAACATCCAGACTCCACAGCTCCTCAGAGCTCCACCCAAGAGAAAACCTGATCTTTCCCCATTGAATTTCATCAGTAAATGCTCGAGATGAGAGCCTTCTACTGAGAGTATACCACCTACACGGGAGAGCCTGGCAAGCTTCTCGTGTTTTATTTGATATGCCAAAAAACCAGTAACAATTATCAACCTCATTCCCATGACCTGAAAGAATGGTTCGAGGCTTTTCCTATTCCTGGAGCAAGCAGATGCCCCTGGGGTACACTCCCTTGCAACAGGACTATGGAGATGTGTTGGAGGACAGATTTAGCTAATCTGGGAGTTTTGTTGTTTTGCCCACTCCCAGCTTAATCTTATTTAAGCCAAGGTTCATTCTAATGAGATCTCTCTTCTATGTAAACACTGCTAGAGGGTGTGGCAGTTACAGAAGTCACCTTGATTGAATAACTTCTGACTTATACATCTACTAAGACTTCTATGTTTTCTAGATTGGGCACAGCTCCTCTTTATACCCACTGCACCCAGCGTGGGACAGTTAGAATTTACCAGGAGACTACCACCCTGGCTACGCTGAGACTATAGGAAGACTATAGGAAGGATCATACTAGTTTGCTCTTAGCAGGCGAGAGTGACCCTTTCAGTACATGAGAACAAGATACTCAGAATCACCCTGGTGCAGATAATAATAAGAAGGACCTTGTGGGTACCATCTAGATTACATGAAGCTCATGAAGTTAAGATGTATTACTTTATATCAGCCCTCTCTCTTGCCAGTGTTTTACATAAGAGATAATCTCCTTAGTCCTTGGCATAACCTTTGTTTATACCTGCAATAAGGTGTGGCACTACACTCTGTTTAAGGTTCTTTGTTGACATGACAACCTCCCGATTGGATTACTTTGGTGTATATAAGGGGGCTGACTTGAGGCCCCTTCACCTTTTGCCTTTTGGTTCCTCAGCCTTCAGCTTTTTGGCTCCTGCGGCTTTTGGCCTTTTGCTCTTTGGCCTTTTGCTCCTTCTTCTGGGTAGGACTCAGCTCGGGTGAGATCCTCTCTCTCTTTGGTGGGAGACTTAGGCTCTTTTTGTATGGTCTAAGTTCGGACCAGAGCTAGAGTTTGTTCATTATATTGGATTGCTGTGGAACAGCTTTTGTACTATTAAAAGCCATTTTTGGAACTGTACCGACTCGTGAGTTTTCATCTTTCTCCCGGCGTCCTCAGAGGTAGAAGACAACCTCTGTCCTGACACTGTCGGGGACCCCGGTGGCGTTCCCTGACAGAGATGTTACTGGTGCCCGCTCGAGCAAATCGATGAACAACGGGAAGACAAGTGATACAAGTGATTTTAAGATAACCAGTCAAAAGAAGAAAATTAAAAAAAAAAAACAGAAAAACACTAAACAAAACCCTCTAGTTTTGATGATATGGCAGATATTTGGCCACATGGCTCTGTACGAAACCTGTATGTATGATTACCCTTCTGCCTAAAATAGCTTGGGTCAGATTACAAAAGACCTGATTCTGAAGGCATTTGTTTATTATTTAAATCAACACTTTTAAAGATGACATATTTCATTATGTTATACTTTTATACTTGGTAACCACTGCATGAGGGTTACTGAGAATATAGCATTTCACTACACATGTATGATTATGTTTTTCATTTATAATGTCTTAATCAGTATTGTCTGGAACACTATTCTTATATTCTAAATTTCTTCAACTCTTAAAAAAACAAAATGATCACTTTTATTACACTTGATCTCACTCAACAACAAAATTTAATAATGGCATGCATACACATTTAGCTATTGACTCTGTCTGTCGTTTATTATAAAGAATAGTATATTGGCGGAAAGCTGATGATGAGTTAGTACAGGGGGGTGTTAGCTCTTCCCTGCTAAGAGAAGACCCCAGTTCAATTCCCAAAATCACATATGGTCCCCAAGCAATCTCGGGAGCAATCACAGAGACCAGAGACAGGAATAAGCCCTTAGCATTTCCAGTTGCAAGCTGAAAGTCAAAAAGCAAACAAACACAAAAGAAAAATAATAATTTTCACTTGGTGTGTGGTGAATAAGCAACAGAGTCAGCAATACAAATTAAGATTACACAGGGGCATGGAGAAAGATAGGAAGAGATGGACTCACAGTAATATATGGCGAGTGATGAAAGATCTTGTGCAATTTGGTAGTGATGAGTGCACTGACTTTCTACATCCAAACACAAACATTTGCACTATTGAAACCATGTTACCTATATTGATATAATTTTTAAAAAAAGACAGGAAAAGACAGTGCTGGGGAGATAATAGAGGGATTTAAGCACATCTCTATACAGCTGGACTGGTTTAATCCCCTGCACATGTGGATTACCAAACACCATTGAGGCATCTGCGAGATACTTGAGCCCCCAGGGGTAACCCGGAAATATCCAGAATTGTGTGATTTGAGCAGTGCAGCATCATTAGGCTCTTGCATTAAACCACCTACTAAATTGGTCAGGTGTTACTGTGAGGGGCCGTTGGTCCCTCTATGCTCTACTGGAAGAGTCTCTTAAATAGATCTCGGTGACTAAATCACTTATATGTCATATAACTCCCTAGTCGGAGCATGGAGAATCAGTTTACAGTAGACAGTTGCATCCATATAAAAGGATGCTTCGATTCATAAAATCTCATGATTTGGAATATTGATTTTTGTGGGGGAGCCTTTTGGGTGCCCGACAGTATCAGGACAGAAGTTCTCTTCTACCTCCAAAGCTGCTAGGGAATGGATGAAAACTCATGAGTTCAGCACAGTTTCAAAAGGCTTTTAATAGTAGAATAAGCTCTACCACCACAATCCAATATAATGGAAGACCTCTAGCTCTGGTCAGAACTTAGACCATGCATGAGGGCCCAAGACTTCCATCAAAGATGATCCCACCAGTGAGAGTCCCACCAAAATGGATGCAGTGCCTCAAGTCAGTGCCCTTATCTACTCAAAAGTAACCCTAACTTCAGGGGAGGGTCCTGTCAACAAAGATCAACTAAACAGCTTCAAAAGAGTAGAAGGGTGCAGTAGGGTGGTGCCACACCATCATGTCGGGGAGCCACTGGGGACACCAACAGTATCAGGAAAAAAGTTCTCTTCTACCTCCGAGGTCGCCAGGGACCAGACAAAAACTCACGAGTCCGGCACAGTTCCAAAATACTTTACCTCCACAATCCAATATGAAGAAAGAACTCTTACTCTGGTCAGAACTTAGACCATACATGAGAACCCAAGCCTCCTACTAAAGAGGATCCCACCAGAGAGAGTGTCACCAAAGAGGGTCCTGCCAGAAAGGAGTCCCACCAAAGAGAAGATCTCACCTGAGAGAAAACCCTACCAAAAAAAAAAATAGGGAAGAACACCTCAAATTAGTCCCATTATATACAACAGAGTAATCCTAACTTCAGGGAGGGTCTTGTCAGCAAAGAACCCTAACCAGCTTCTAGACAGTAGAAGAGTGTAGAAGGCGGTGCCACACCCTGTTATAGGTATAAACAAAGAATTATGCCAAGGAGGAATCCCTTCTTCTGAGATGATCTCTATGTAAAACACTAGGGAGGGGTCTGGTATAAAATAATACATCTTAATTTCATGGGCTTCATGTAATCTGGATGGTACCCACAAGGTCCTTCTGATTTATTGTCTGTACCAGGGTGATTCTGAGTATCTTGTTCTCTGTATATTGAAAGGTTCACACTCGCCTGCTTGAGGGCAAACTAGTATGATCCTTCCTATAATCTTAAATGTTAGTCTGAACATAGCAGGGTGGCAATCTCCTGGTAAATTCTAACTGTTCCATGCTAGGACCAGTGGGAATAAAGAGGAGCTATGCCCAATCTAGATAACATAGAAGTCATAGTAGATATGGAATAATAATTCAGAACTTACTATAGATTCAAGGTGACTTCTGTAACTGCCCCACCCTGCAAAAGTGTTTACACAGATGAAAGATCTCATTTGCATGAACCCTGGTTTAGGGACATGTAAATAGCTTAAAGTGTAATTAGATTAAACTGCAAAGATCCCAAGCTAACTAAGCCTGTCATCCAACAGGTTTTGATGTATACTTTCATTGAAAAGTCATAAAACTAATATTATTGCAAAGGCATATACTTAATATTATGTGCTATTGACACTACCATATAGTTATCCTCAATCTACTCTTGTCAATAACTCAATTTAAGTCATTGGTGAAAGAAAATAAACTCTGATTTTAGAAGCTTATATTAAAAGTAAAATTAAAATATAAATAATATTAAGGGAATCATAAATTACCAAGCATAATCCCTTCTTGTAGTCTAGTACAAGTAAAATCCCTTCTTGTATGTTAGTGAAGTTCATATAAAAAAAAACTAGCCCATAGCATCACTAAACTCAGCTAATGAAAATCCTATGCTATGTACGGTAATTATAAATTTATGTGTTTGTTTCATATGTCATTTTAAAATTGTTTCTGGGTCTGTGAGTGTATTTCTTGATGAGATTAGGATTTGAATCACAATACTCAGCAAAGTAAAAATTCTCTTCCTAGTGTAGCTGTTATACTTACTGTGGATTTATTAATAGATTTTGAAACAATAAAGGTAGACAAAGAAAAATTCGATTATTTACCTCTGTTTTACTCCTTAGTCTGGACTATCTCATCCTCTGCCCTTGACTTGAGATATATCATGTGCTCCCACATTTTCAGATGTCTTGTACTTGACTTACATCATCAACTCTCCTGTCCCTCCTCGTGTACCTCGCAGATGTCAATGGGATTCCCAAGCCTCCTAGCCAATAGATGTTTCTCAATTTCTAGATACTATTGTTTCTATTTATCTGGATAACTCTGACCAATACTAATAGTTTCATACAAGGAAGCATAAAAGACAAATATGCAAATGTGATATATATTATGTATAACATTATTACCTTTCTTTTTATTTTTTGGGTAGATAGAACTATTTAAAGTGTCCTGTATTCCAATCTTAATGAGCAAAAATTACATTTGGCTATCAACAATTAGTAGATTATTTTACAGGATCCATTGATTATTTACAATAGCTCCCTATATATCTGCTTTGAGACTTTAAAATACCAGAATTGGAGAAAGTATTTTAAAATGTCTAATCAAATGGCATCAGTTGGTAGATCAGAAAAATGTTCTCTAAATGCTAAAAAAACAACTAGATGATGATTTTATGTATTTTTCAAGTTTAAATACATTGACCTAAAATAAAAAAAAATTGTGTTCCTTCTTTATTTTTCCTACTGCTGAATAATTTAACTCACTCTACTTTCAATTAAATCTTATTATTATTTTGCCCTGAAATATTTCATAGACCAGATTTCTGTGAGCACATATGTTGTGAGCAGAGTCCTGTGAGCACATATGCTGATCACATTTGCTTCTCTAGAATTTAAAACTATGATTCTGTTATTTAATTGTAATATATGTCTAATTTTTTGAGTGGTTAGTAGAAATAACCACTCAAAAAATTAGACATATATTACAATTATATTGTACATATATTGTTATGTACAATATATATTACATATATTGTAATATATGTCTAATTTTTTGAGTGGTTAGATTGAAAGTTCCAAGAAGACAGAAATTATACTATATTCAGTTTGATTATTTTCCATGTACTGCATAGGGCCTAATCAGTATTTTGTATCAAAATACAATATAATGTTGAATTAATATTACTTTTGAGATGATGAAATTTGCTTTTCATTATCAAAAACAAACTGTAAGAAAAGAAGTTAAAATTTGTATGTGGAAATCAGCCATGTAGGTAATATAGTTCTGCATTTGTCTTAAAATAAGCCTTAGGCATTCTCCCACACTTTTCTCACCATTATCTCCATCTGTAATAATAAAACATATCTTCTGATTACAGCTATTTCTGTTATCACAAGCCCAAATCTAATTTATTTGCTATTCAACCTTACTTTTCCTCTGTTATAAGATTTGTTTTTCCTGTAATGCAATCCAAAGGTTTGATTTAAAAGGTAGAAAACATGTTTTCCCTAAAGACATGGTATTTTTAAGCTGAAAGGAAAAAATAAATTTAAAGCAGTTTAGGAGTATTTGAAAACAAAAAACAAATATCAAACAAATTTGAATTTGAATTCAGTAATTTTTATGTAAATATGTTTGAAATAGATGAACCCCTTAGGAAAACTTGACAATATATACTATGCCAAGAAGTAGATATATCAAATATTATTTTCATTCCAGCATTTCTAAAATAGTATTTACAGAAAGTAAAGTGTTCTTAAAAAGCTTGTGGTACTTCTAAAGTTGCAATGTATTTCCAAGGCTATGAAGTATGGTGTTCCGACTGTGATACCATCATTAAAATTTAAATGACTAATTTAGAAACTATCAGGTAGCTTTTCTCAAGACTTGTTCCCTGAATATTGTCATTTTCTGGTTTAATTACTAACAGAAAGATAAGTTTGTTATATTCACATACATGCTAATAGCATATCCAGCGCTATAAACCATATCTCCACTTGAATTTCACCCAGATGTCAATGTATCAACTTCTGCTTTCCTCCCAATAGTAATGTTACTATTTCTTTTCTACATACTAGTTTTTGTTGATTGCTGACCTAATACCTCTGGTAAAATAGCAGTATGTGGGAAAGATACACTATACTGCAGAATCCGCACACTGAGGATTTTCTTATATGCTCTGCCTCTACTATTTTCATCATTACCAAAAAAATAGATTAAGTTCATCTTTGAAGAGTTAAGTGACGTGTCATTAGACCCTAAAAAAAGAATATGCCAGTGTTCTTAATCAAAGGTTTTTGGAGTTAGATCCATGGCAGAGAAGTTATTTTTAATTCCCATGAGAAATATTTATTAAATTCTGGCACACACTGGGCATTCAAGCAGGTGATACATTCACTTACTATTTTGAAGGGAAAAAAATGAATTTGACTCATGTTTGTTGTTTTGTTTTGTTTTACTTTTTAAAAAATGCACATATAAGACACAATAAAGTTTAGAAGTTTGTAAGAAAAATGAACTAAATATTTTGATGACTTCTGTCACCCCTTGACAAAAGTCTTAATTTGTCATCATGGTCTATGATAAGTAAAGCTTCTCTAAGAGTAACGTTAAACTGCATTTATTAAGACACCTATCTTAATACACTGTCACTTCTGCATCAGGAAGTAAATCTGAAAATTAGCGAGAAAGGAAATTCCCCACTTCCCTGAATTACCAACTGATCCATCCAAACTATTTTCCCTAGAGAGAGATGGATTGAACTTTTACCTTAAATAACTGTTCTAAAACCTCAGTACACTTACTTAAAATAACTCTAAATTAGGAAAATAGCCAAAGGCATAAGTAAGCACTTTATAGACTTTGGGAATAAATCCTATTTAGCAAAAGAAAGCAAACAGAAGGAAAATAAAATAGTATTAAAGTATTAACACTGGTTGTACTTCTCAGAATTCTCTTTTTTGTCTGTTAAATATATTTGGCAAACACGCAAAAGCTTACACCCTCACTCTCACAATTTTTTCTTTCTTTCTGCTGCACTCACTTCCTCCCTTTTCCTTTGATTGCTTGGGTCCAGAGAGATTCCAATTTTTTCTATCACAATTCACTTTATTCTATTTTAAATTTAAGTATTTCTCTAACCTGTTCTTATTCCATACCCTCTGAGACCAGATGGCCCCTTTCTATCCTTAAACTTACCAAGAAACATTTCTCTAGAGAATTTTCAGTTAAAATAGAATTGCAATATAGCTAGTAGAGAAATCACTGTAGAGGGTAGGAGGCACCTGAATACTAAGCCCTTGCAAACATTTACTTTTATGTCTGGATTATTTTTCTGTAGATTTAAAATTAGCATTTATGCATTATTTACCTTTTGTCAAAAAAAAATCTATTTGAATCACAGAGTTATGAAATCCGGCATCATCTTTGCCAATGTCAAAAATAGAAAAGTCATTTATTTAGGCTTTTGAAATAAGGTTTTTGAAATAAAAAGCTGGCTTTTGACCATCCAGTGAGTTCAACTACTGGTCTAGCTCTAACTGTTGTTACTGAGACTGATTTTTCACAGACAAAGTGCTGTATTAAATAGCGACTTTCCTTTTTAGTTCTTAAGTCAATAGTCACATTAAGCTGTTATAAGTAAGGCTCACAGAAAATCTTAAACACAAGCCAAATTGGAAACAGTTATATCCCATATCTAAAAGGAGGTTAGCTTTAGATACAATATCAACTGTCAATTCACTGAAAAGTTATACAAACTAAGGCTTTTGCAAAAATAGGCTAGGTGCCAAAGGATTTACCTAGGGAATGAGTGTAATGATCCAAGACCATCTTCATATCCTTATCTTTATTTCTAGATCACTTGTATCACTTGTCTTCCCGTTGTTCATTGATTTGCTCCAGCGGGCACCAGTAACATCTACATTTGTCCCTGTCCTATACTAGTATAGCCCAAGGGCCTCTGCTTGCTCCAAAAACATGAAGAGCCTCAAACCATTTGTTCAGATCATGGGAATGAAATCTATTATTGATACTGTTTTTGTCATATCAAATACAACACAGGTCGCTTGCCAGGCTCTGTGGTGAGAGTGCTTTTAGTTTTTCATTTACTGATGACCCTGTCAGAGCTCTACCCAAGGAAGTAGGTAGTGGTAAAAATGTTCAGGTGGGGGTTATGCCATGAACCATGTTCTGTTTACTATTGTAAAGCATATTCTCAGAGTTGGTAGCAGACTGTTAATTTCACTTTGGTGGCTCCCAATATTTATGCTTTTGTATAACCCCCTACCATACTGTTTCTGAAATTTCTAGATATTATTTCTAGATATAATATAAAATTTGATAGATAAATTGGTCGGTAATTAGCATCCATGGAGAAGCAGAAGTCACATGGGTTATGTTAATAGAGCAATCATTATATAGCATATTTTTCACAAGAGAGACTATTTTTTTTAATTAGAAGGCTGAAAAATCAAAACGATAACATGAAGGGAACACAGAACAAGCACTACAGGAAGCAGCAGCAAACATCTGCCACTAAATGTGAGGGACTGAGGAGGTGGGGCTTTTGGGAGGTGTTAACTACATGTGTGTGGAATATTTATGAGTGGGATGAAAAAGCAACCGAATGACGTTGCAGATAGCTATCTGACCGCCCCCAACCATGAGAGGAATGTAGATGATCGTTATATAAGCCACGAACCCTCACTAGAAATGAACATTACAGAGCCTTAATCTTGGACCTAGGAGGTCTTGAACCATAAGAGTCTGTTTTTAGCGACCAGACTATGATAGCCTGTTTTTGCTTCTTGAAAACTACGATGCATTTATAGGGCCAGAAGTACAAAAAGGACCGTTTGGACCATTTAAAAAATGCTGTTAAGAACTGCAGAAGAGAATGACCAAACGCACAGTTGCTACAAAACCTACCGGCTGAGAGCGGCCCATGAAGCAATGAGGAGGGTGAACTGGCTCCTTCCCTTGCGAGTTTCATCACCGCGTCTAGGGCCAGTAGACACCTGGGTTGATGTGAGAATGCCCTGGAGGCGGGATTGAGGCCCCTCCCCTTATCTCCCTACCTCCAATGACCCAATGAGCATGAGTATGAGCTCCATAGTCACCATTTTCAACAGACCAGGCACCAGGAGTGATCAGTAATGCTGGAGAAAATGACCAGAAGCACAGCTGCTGCAGCTTCTTCCTGCCAGGTTAACAGAACGACCCAGTGTAGTGTCAGATCCTTGCCAGGACCTTTCCCATATATATGTTGCAATGGTTAAAGTGGTTGCAGCCACCTGGGGACCTGGCTTGGGGATCGGGAATGGGCAGGTGGCGGTGGCCTTTGGTGGTGGTAGCCTTTGGTGGTGGTAGACTTTGGTGGTGGAATTCATGTTGAACAATGAAATTTTGTAACAACTGTACTGTGAGGAAATTTGTGCATCACAGTGTTTTAACAAAGGAAAAATTAATGTTAATGAATTTATTAAATTCATATAATTTTAAAATGTACCCCAACATAGTAAATCACAATAATGTTAAAATCTATGGGATCTATATACTAAATGAGTATGCCCTGCTACTGCTGTGCAATGACTGTCAACCACTCTCCTTATATCTCTTAAGGCCTAGGCATCTTTCCAACTGATTCTTTAATCTAGTGCCAGGATTTTGCCATTGTCCAGAACTGTTTATTCTCTTATCTGGGCTCTCTTTATTTCACACAGGAGTGATATCATCCAGTATTTGTCTTTTTCTCCTGTCTTTATTTTATGAGGATATGCTCCAATTCCATTCATACTGGAGGAAGATGAATGATACAACCTCTCTTACAGTTGCATAGTATTCCATAGTGAATATGTACTACAACTTTTTATACATTAATTTGTAGTTAGATATTTAGTAATTTCCATATCGGACTATTGTTCTAAATGCCACAATCAATGGGAATGCTTATATGCATAAAGCGGGAGTTTAGTGTGGGAGCTGTTTGGAGCTGATCCTGACTTTGGAGGAGTGACCAGACCACTGGAATTTGAGTCTCTGACTTCAATGAATGTCCCCAGGTCTCTGGATACTAGAATATTAAAGAAAGTTTCTTTCTAGTGTTGAAAGCCCTACAAAGCTACAGTAAATCTGGGTTTTACAAATTCATGGGGAAATTATGTCCTGCATATATAGGTATATCTGAAAATCTTTAGCTGTCAATATGCTAAGAGACTGCTGCTCTATCAGAATAAAAAAAGTGTTGCTGAGGCAACTCTCAGGACAGAAAGCAAAGGGGCTCAACCAGTTCCTAACCCGATGAACCAATGCCACAACTACCTCCACTTTTTAATTATCCTTCTACTGACATTGTCTTATACTGAGGCCTCAACTCCAACTCTTTACACCCAGCCCATTTCCTAAAGGAAGGGAAGAACTATGAATTAATAATTAATCTAATTAATTGACAATTAATTTGATAATTAATTTCATCAACAACTATTCATTATGTTCCTTCAATATATCAGGACCGCTATTTTACTAATATATAAGTAAAGGTGAAAGGATGATAAAAGATGTTTTCCAGCCTGAGATCATAACACAGAAGTAAGCTCATGGTAGTAGTTGAATGAGAATTTAGCTGAAATGGATAAGGATGTTAAAGTTAAGGTCCTTCACAGGCAACTGAAATAAATAGGTAAGCTAATAAAGATGAAATCAAAGATAAGTGTTCTGAAATTAATGGAAAAGTGGTGGTCCAAGGTAAGTAAAGAAGAAGTGTTATAAAATTTGATTTTGAGAGAACTCAAAAACACACTTCCTGTAAATTCAAGATGCCAGCCAGGTAAAATAATACTTCAGGCAGGTGCATAATGTATATGAATATTGATACCCTGAGGTGAGAATTGCCTGTCACATTTACTTCACACCCGTATGAAGTAAATGAGTATGGCTGTTATAGACTCAACAAGGAAAATAATGGGCTGGAGCGATAGTACAGAGATCAGGGCACTTGCCTTACGTGTAGCTCCTCCAATTTTGATCCCCCACATCCATATGATTCCTCCAACCCCACTCACCATGAATAAGCCCTGAGTATTGCTCCATGTGGCCCCAAACCAAGCAAACATAAAGGAAAAAATTCAATAATAGAAGAGGCTACTAAGATGGCCAGAACAGACTATGTGAAACAATTATCACCCTATAGCACTCCATATTAAGTTGTGCTTTTTGTTTTTATGGTGCAGTGGTAACTATTGTTTGTTTTTCTAGGAGTGTTGGGAGTTGAGGTGATGAATAGAGCTTAAAGGATAAGTTATCAATTAGATAACAATACATTGGTATGACATACATATGCATCTGAATTTAAAGTAAGTGGGTTATTGGATTATAATCCTTTTATTTAATGTTGTTATACATGAATTTCCATGGTACTATTCAGAAGGAAACATTTTCAAAGATTCTTCTAAGAAGAAAGTGATTATTGTTTGTAAAGCATTCACTCTCTTCAAAATTGCAAAGGAATTCTGAGTCTAATAATAATAGAAATACTGCTGAAAATAATTCTTATTCCTAAAAGGTGTAATTATAGCATCACATGATTAATTTGTACTATTTATTAGATAAAAGATAGCTTTCATTGAAAGTCAATAACAAAATTTATTTGTAGCAACTGCTTAAGTCAGTGTCTAATAATAAAAGTTGTGAGGTAAAAACAGGCATAATGCAATTATTATATTTAGCAGATAGAATGTGAGGTCATAAGAACGGATTCAGAAAAAATATTTATGTGAATTAAAGACTATCACAAATATTTCTTAAACTGTATTATGTAAAGCTGCCATAGCAACATGTAAGTCATGTCTTTACTCTGTGATGAGTTACAGTCATTAATAATAATTAAATTTATATGCATATATTCACTATACTCCTTCCATATATCAGACATTTCTGTTTATTAATATATAGGCGAAGGCTATAAGGATATTACACTATCTTCTAGAGATATTTCTTGGATATAATTTTTTTTATTTTTACATTTTAGGACATTAGGTATGTAATAATTTATGTTTTAAAATTAGAATAAAGAGAAAATTAACTTGCACAGAAATCTATGTTCAAAAAGGATACATAAAGGATAAGTGACTACAAGGGTATGCCACCTGCACAGCAAGCCTGGCAAGCTGCCCTGTTGTATTTGATATGCCAAATACCAGTAACCTTTATATTAGGTCATTCCCGTGACCTAATATAATGGTTTGAGGCTCTTTATGTTCCTGGAGCAAGCAGGTGCCCTTGGGCTCTACTAGCATGAGACAGGACATATGGAGATGCTACTGGTGCCCGCTCTAGCAAATCAATGATCAACGGGAGGATAGTGATAGTGATAGTGAAAGGATAAGTACGCATTTGAACATGCCTACATTCAAATTACTCTCAGAGTTAAAATACAATCCTCCGTTTTGTGTAAAATATTCTCCTTTCCTGGTCATCCCAAGTACCATAAACACAGGGGTGGAAAAATCTCATCCTCTTTTACTCCTAGTTCAGTTTTAATTTCTTCTACCTCTTCCCCTACTACTTGGTAAATGAGTTGTACTCCCTCCAAGGCCAAGGGTTGTTACTCTAGCTTCTAGAGATGTGTGAGAGCCCTTGACATTTGTCCTTCTCTGACTCATTTCATTGAACTGAACACACTCCAATTCGATTCACATTGAAGAAAGCTGCAAATGTTTTTTTTTTCCTTAGAGCTAAGTAATGTTTGATTGTGTATATTTACCACCCTTCATCTATCAATGGGCACTTTCATTGATGCTATATCTGGGATATTGTACTAAGTGTGGCAATAATCAATATGTATATATCTTTTAACTTATTATTTTTGAATATTCATGTTAAATGCCAACAAATGGAATTATAAATCATGTGGACTCTATTCTTGTACTTGAAAGATATCTTCATATTGATCGCTACAGAGGCTGAATCAGACAACATTCTTACCAACAACAACATACATCATTTGTGGCATATATGGCAGGAATACCATATCCCTGCCAATGTTGATTGTTTCCAGTCTTTTTTGATGCATACTATTCTCATCAGTGTGAAATGATTATTTGATTCCTGCTTTGATTTGCATGTTTCTTATGATAAGTGACACTGACCAATTTTTATATATTTACTAAGCTAGTAATATGTTTTCTTTGGGGAAGTGTCTATCGCTCTCCCCTTGTTATGTTGAACTTTGTATTTCATATATCTTGGATAATGTATTTTATCCAATGTGTATAGAAGTTTCCTTTTCAGTAAGGCGTGTTATTATTTTAGCCAGCATATTATTTTTCTATGCAAAACACAGCCAACCTGTACTCAAAGAAAAAAGACCTGGAGTCTTACTTCTGAGATTAAGCATAAAGCTAGGATGTACACATTGTTCGATTTTATTTAAAATATGGAATTTTTTCCAAAGCAATCAAGCAAGAAAAACAAATCAAAGGAACAAAACTTCTTGGAACTGAGTTATCACAGGAGAAAAGTGGTTATTTTTTTTAACATTTTGAATAGAGCAAAGCATTTTCTCAAAGTACTACATCCATGACTTTATATGAGTCATTTATTTAGTGTGAAAAAACACATGCAGATTCATGCAATTTGCTGCTGCATGATGAATCTGGAGTATCCTGCTAAATGAAGTTAGTGGGGGGGGGGGACAGATGCAGAACAAAAGTAAGAGAATAACAAATGGTCAAATGCAACAAAACCTGATCTATAGTACAGAGCTTACCATGGTAGGAAAAAGATTGTGGTGGGTTGCTGGGGGGCACTCTGGTGGAGTATTTGTTGGAGGGTTGTATGAAAGCATATAATTAAGAGTATTATAAATCATGATGCCTAAATATTAAAAATAAAATATGTGTATCATGTTAATAATGTCAAATGTGTCAATCTTATCAAGTGATCCATTTTGTTAGTTTTTCATGGGTTCTTGAAATTCTTATAATTATAAATTACAAGGAGCACTCCAGGATTCTTGGATATAATTTTTATTTAACATTTTAGGACATTAGATATGTAATAATTTGTTTTAAAATTAGAGTGAAGATAGAAAATTAACTTGCACAGAAATCTTGTTTAAAACAAGTAAATTACCCATTTACATCAACTAACTAAAATTCAGGATAAAAAATGCTTGCTGACACAAAGTTATTACAACAGGAAGAAGATACAGAGTTAAGTCTTCTCTTTTATGGTACTAAAAGAAAAAATGTACGAAGAATTTTCAATGAACAAATATCTGATTTCATTTTTAATAATTCATTGTGAATTGTGAATTCAAAATATGAATTTATTTTCATAAGCTAGTATTTGTAGATGAAAATCTAATATCAAATATTTTAATAAAATATTATATTCATATATTTATTAAAATATGCAGTTGGATTCAGACTCTGAAACCATTATAATCCTCTTCTCACTTATGCCATAGTAACTTTGTTTTGGCTTCAATGCATATTGTGTTGACTGAACTATCACAGTATCCAATGAGATTGTAAAAACATTGTCTGATAGCAAAGTTGTAAAAGTCACAAATGCAAGCAATAAAATTTCTTGAATTTTCTAATATTTGTAATATTTGTATTTTAGTTTATTATTTATTTTATTTGAAGCAGTGAAAGTTCAGGCAACACATAGTTTTGCTTAGAATTTGTTCCTGGTTTAGGGATTATTAGGATTACTCCTGAGAGGACTTGGAGATCAAATGCTATGGTGGGGATCAAACTGAGTCAGCCATATACAAGACAAGCACCTTAACTTCTGTATTATCTCTCTGGACTTAACAGTTTTATTCTCAAAGTAAGCAAAAAAGTCAAACATAATCTTAAAATTATCTTTAATTTATACTAAAATTCTCCAATCTTTTATGTAAAATATTACTGAAATAGTTATTTTTATATATGTCTAATTTATTTAGTATTTTGCACTTGCATCTTCAGACATACTAAAAATTAAGGTAAATAAACCACCAGCGGTGTCTCCTATTCCAGACAGTGCACCTTTACTACATGCAGGAATGCTCACTTTGAATTCAGAATTATGGGGCTTTTTTGTTGCTTGTTTTGTTTATTTTTTTTTGTAAGACTCTGTTGGGTTTTAGTCTTTGTGTATATGTTTGTTAAATCTCACTGGCCTTGGGCCAGAGGATCAGAGAAGGCAGGTGTTATGCCAGCTTTGTCATTCTGTTCTGCCAGAGTAGCTAGAGCTTAACATGCCACCAGTCTTAATCCTATCCCTTGTTCTCTCCTGAGCAGGCTGCCAAATACATGCTATGATGCCAAATTAGATAACTGAAGGTCCAGTAACGATGGCTCAGAACAGTAGATACGCCACAGTAGGTGAAATACTACAAATAGAAATTGGAATCTTCAAAGTTATTGTAAACTTCTTTTCATGGTTCTAAGCTGTCTAAGGTAGATGCCAATAAGTTATTTTGTGATAAAATGGCCACTGTGATTTTTACTGCACATAGCAGCAATTTTAGACTTGGAATCTATTTTTAAAGATTTTTTCCCACTCAATTGCTTTATAGATATTCAGTATATATATATATATTATTTACATCCATATCATTTTTACTTAATAAACAGATATTTTGATCTTTTAACAACTGAGTGAAATTATTGAAAATTATTTATTTAGATCATTTTAATAAGTTTATTTTGTGGCTATGAGAGCTTCTTTTAAATGAACTTTAAAACAGATATCTCACAATGTCCCAAGTTAAAACAATCCCAAATCTTCCTCCATCTTTATATTCTAAATATTTAGTTTCCACAAATATACCATCATGTTCTCCATCTGTTTATTGCAGAGATAATACTGACACAAGTTAACCTCAGTATTTTTTATTTATAAAGAAGCATGCACAACTACCAGTGTTTGTCACAAACATGATTATTGAAAAGTATATGGTTCTATAAATGGTTCTCACCGAGGACAAAATAGATCCATTACCCACTTGCATAATAGTTGAATATTTATATCTAGAGATTTTGTCCTGAAGATATGACTTTTCTGTACATGTAAAATTCAGAACTCAAATTCGTCTACTTTAGTATTTGTTACTCAGTGGTGTCCAAGATTTTCAAGGACCAAGAAGATAGAGAGTTCTCCATATCAGCCAACTGTATATTCCGTTTTCTGACACATTTGCATCTAGACACTTCTAAAACCCTTACTTTACATCAACATTATGTTCAATTAAATATACTTGCCATAAGCAATAAGGGTAAAGACAAATCAACTCATGCCTTTTTCTGAACAAATCTCTCAATTTACTCATTTCACACATTTTCTAATATCCAAGATTTTCAGCATGTATTCAATCCATCACACTTTATAGATTCTAAGTACATTTGAACTTTCATATTCATTTCTATTTTCATTTTCCTGTGCTTCTCAGAATAAACCCAGTGTATTACACACGACCTCCATTTTCTGTCTATTTATTCATTTAGTTATGTACTTATTTCTTTGTTTGTTTTCCTTTTTGGGTCATACACAGCAATACTCAATGATTACTCCTGGGGGCCAGAGCGATAGCCCAGCGGGTAGGGCATTTGCCTCGCACGTGGCCAGCCCATGCCGGCCCGGGTTCGATCCCGGCATCCCATATGGTCCCCTGAGCAATGCCAGGAGTAATTCCTGAGTGCAGAGCCAGGAGTAACCCATGAGCATCTCCGGTGTGACCCAAAAAATAAAAAAAAATTAAAAATGATAACTCCTGGCTGGCTCAGCTTCAATAATTACTCTTGGTGGTGCTCAGGAGATCGGGATGCCAGTATTGAATGCGGTTGGCTGTGTGCTAGGCAAGCACCCAAGCCACTGTACTAGCCCTCCATTTTTATTTTTAGCCAATGTATCTTCTTTGTCAAGTATTATACTCTATTTCTAGTGATACTTTTTTTCTGCTTTTCTAGAAATAGGTCCATTTTCTACTTGTATACATAGGATCTAAATGCTTCAATCAGTCACATGCACAGTTCAACTTTGATCAGTTGAATTTTCTCTTCTTTTAGATCTCTGCTGAGATGCCATAAGTATAATCATTTCATATTTGCTATAAACTAAAATGGAATTTTCTGTAACTACCATCCATACTGCTTTTTATATTTCATAAGGAAAATCCATGATGAAGGGACCAAAAGATCGCATAGGAGGTAAAGCACATGCCTTGTATGTGGTGGACCCTGGGTAGAATCCTGAGTTTTTCATAGGATCCTATAAACAACTCCAGGATCATCGCTGAGCTCAGAGTCAAAAGCAAATCCTGAGCATGGCAAGACTTAACTGCACTCCCCAATTAAAAATCATCATCAATTTTATTGTATTTATGCATGCAATTTTTAAAAATTTACCATGCATTTTCCCCAAGATCTTAATAGGATGAAAACAGATTGCATAGTAATTGCTAGAATATATTTTATTCCTAAAATTGCGTGATCTTATTTTCAATCATTAAAATAATTATTGTCATGTAATGAATGCTTTCTTAAGCAAGATTTTTATCTCTTATATTAAAATTTTTAAATAATGTCACTTAAAAAAAAACCTAGGCCAGAAACCATAAACCCTATTTTTATAGATGAGTACATTAAGGCTAGAACTGGGCCTTTTATTTTCTGTATCACCACAAAAGAATGATTTTGCTTTATCCATAGTCACAGAAATTCAGGAGGCCTCTTTGAAACCTAACTGATGGTGAAAACTTCAGGAGGCATTACAGACATACAAAAAACAATTTTTCAGTTTAACGTGTCTTTATAATCCAACAAAAAATCCTTTAGGTGACTATTTCCTTAGTTCTTTCACA